>SSNS01000178.1:457139-467141 GCA_006937985.1 Aphyosemion australe | reverse complement strand
TGTGTTCATGCTGCTCTGATGAGTTGGTTCTGATTAAACGTTTAGGAAGAGCTGGAGCTGCAGGGAGATGCAGCTTTATCTCAGCTGTTTGCTTGAATACTTTAATAAACCACTGCTAAGGTCAAAATGTTACAACTCTGCTTTAGTGCTGCAGAAATGTTACAACATTATGAAATGATCTCATCACGTGTTTGTACTCCAGCTTCCTTAAATCTTCCGCTGCCCAGATCAATATATTAGGATGACTTTTACATGAGTGAGGCTGCAGCATGCTGGTGGCCATTTCTCACCAGAAAAAAGTATTTATGTTGTTAATATTAGGTTTTAACCTTTCATTTATACAGCTACTGGTTTTAACGGAGTTAAATACTGGCGGTGGTTATGTTCAACTCCGAACTTGACTTGAAAAAAAACACGACGAGCCTCGGGGGGAAATCTATAAAGGCTGAAAGTAGGTAAATCTGCTACAGTCCTCGACAGAAAACCGTGTTTAGTGGTGATTTTGTTTGATTTGACAAACTTTAACCTCAAAGCCGCTGCTCGTGAGCGCGCTGTGCGGTCCGGCTGCGGCGCTGTCAAAGCGTCTGTTTCCGCGATTGTGATTGGTCAAATGACGACATGCTAAAACAAAGATCGTTTGTGAACAAGATGAATCCCCTCTTTCCCTTATTGACTGCTGAAACCAGAACGGCTTATTTGGCTTAAAAACGGCGATTTTGCTGAAAAGCGAAAAGTTTAGGTATGAGATTGATAAATGAACCACTCACCCGGAAGTCCCTGCCCAACACAGCGTCCTCGTTTACCCACTGTAATCATGAGGTAGCAGCGTGAGTTAACGGATCCTAGCAGACAATTACCGGAACGCGTCCCTTCAAAATAAGAGAGTTCCCGGATCTTGTTCCGGCAAGATCCGGCTCAAATTAAGCTCTGATCATGATTATCTGCAATGAAACGAGCAGCAGTTGTTACTTGGCACTTAAAAGGCTTCACAGGCACAACTATTGCTACAGGTAAAATTGCACCAATATCAGTCATTTTTTAAATCATCAGTGGCTAAAGGAGAGAGGTTACATTGTAGTGAAGAAGATTTCAAGACATCCAAGGTGGTCCAGTAAACACCCAAACTCTCAGCTAAAGTTGATTCTGCTGTGGAGTCAGGGAGTTGCCAGTTCAGAGCATGCTCAGGAATGAAAATGTCTTCTTGCCATGACATCTGACATGTTGGGTAATCAACAGTGTATTTTCTGCATGATGGAACACTGATATTGTGCTAAATTGATGGGGCCAATGCAGGAAAGCACCAAACATTTGCTTCTACAGCTAGGAAACTCCAGAACTTTATCCCTTTGTGGTGAGTCCTCAAAATATGTAGCCTGGCAAGCATTCCTATATTTGTGAATATATAGTATGGTCACGACCCATAGACAGAACCCAGTTGTGGGGCAGAAGCTACGGTTGTCTTTCAAACCGTCTCTGCATGCTATTGGACAACAAACAATGTGATGTACTCACTGCTATGGATATCAGTCAACAGGGCAGATACGGACAAAACAGTTGGTAGCCTACGCTTCAGTCAATGAAAGAAAAACCCACAATTGTCATGATGGTGGTTGTTGAAGAAGGACCCAAATATAGGTGAGCAGGAAGAGGGGGGAAGACTGGCAGGCAAAAAAAAAAAAAAAAAACAGTTTAATATGAATAGTGGTAGGTAAGGTGACACAGTAGGAAGACAAGACAAGGATCTGACAAACACAAGCACAAACAGAGGGTTTAAATACATGAGGGTAATCACGAATCAGGTGGGTAGGATAACAAGGGGCAGGTGAGTCCAATAAACACTTAACGAGGAGAGACAGGACAACACGTCAGAGGGAGAAGGAGCAGATCCTGACAACAATGGTCACAGAAATAACTAGAATCTGACAAAAGTAATAATAAATAAAATTCTATGAAATTTACCAATGAAAGTCAGACATTGCTTTTCAACCTTGCTTCAATGGAATTATTTAAAAAAATAAAGTCATGGAACAGGCCTAGGCAAAAATGATGGTACCCCTAGAAAAGACTGAAAATAATGTGACCAAAGGGACGTGTTAATTCAAGGTGTGTCCACTAGCATCACAGGTGTCTGCAATCTTGTAATCAGTCAGTGGGCTTATATATAGGGCTCCAGGTAGTCACTGTGTTGTTTGGTAATGGTGTGTGTTCTTTGTCCAGGCCTGTTCCATGACTTTTTTTTTTTTTTTTTAATAATTCCATTGAAGCATGGTTGAAAAGCAATGTTTGACTTTCATTGGAGAAATTTCATAACATTTTTCTTTATTATTACTTTTGTTTGATTCAAGATATTTCTGTGACCATTGTGGGTTTTTCTTTCATTGACCAAAGGGTACCAACAATTGTGTCCACGTCTGTAGGCTACATGTTTTTTTAATGGAAGGACTTACCTCTATCTGCTCTTGACTCAAAGAAAAGCCCAAGTCTAAATAGTCCAAAGTTGATGCCAATGACGCTTCAAACAAGCCGCCACCATCTTAGTTATTCTGCTCTGTCGCATCATCTTACCCACCAAACCAATAAAGCGTTGTGATTGGCAAGACACAAGACTGTTTGGGCCTGCTGGGCCAATGGAGCATGGCTAGGGGTGGACTGGGATGATAGTTCAGCCCTGGAATAGCTCCATCTATCTGGCTGTTTGCAATAGTGGGGGTGGAGGGAGACGCTGTTGGAAGAGCCCTGTGTATTAACCTCTCTGAGCGGGCAGGACGAGGCTGATTGTTGCTGCAGTCTGCTCGATCCTCCAACGTGGATCTCGTGCAGAGCACATCCACCAGCCCTAGAGCATAACGGCCTTTCTGGGATTCTCCAGAACTCACAGGTTGCCAGTCCACTTCTGAGCATGGCTAAAGTGACCTGCAAAGCAGAATCATTGTGCTTCTGCTACAGTTTGTCTAGATTTTTAGGTTACAAGATGGGCAGATAAAATATAAAACCTACAACTCCTGATAAACTCACTGATTATGCAAGAATGGGGTGCTAGTAATACAAATTTGACCTAGAAGTTGTTTGAAAGTTTGAAAACAGTAACTATTTGCATAAACTTCCCTAATTTGTCAATTAAAAACTTTTATATTCCATGAAATGGTTATCATTCTACTGCAGTACACCATGGAAACATCTGACAAGAAGATCTTAAAAACACTAAAGCAGAAAATATTATGTGCCCATCTCAACATGACTGGCCTTGGCTTCACATTTCTGTTCTTCACACTTGTGAAACGTCATTGGTGTTTTGAAGATAGTGAGGTTACAGCAACTTTCCTATTCAGATGAACAGACAGCATACAGACTGAAAATCTGTATTTTTGGAGATCACATTGAATATTTATCACATTCAGGGAAGAAATTCACATTTGGATGACTCTAACGGAAACTATTTGCAATCAAAGTTTTTAAAAGTACAGGTAGAGCTTATAGTGATGGAGAAAAGCTGGCCTTTTGGCAAAACACTGCAAAAAAGAGAAGATTACATTAAAATATAGGCTGAGTGAAGTGGAGTCTGGGAATGGATAGTGAGATAATGTGAGGTATGGGCAGAGGGAGAAAAGGATAGAAAGCTAAAGAAAGGATTAGTCTTGCAGCAAACCAGAGAAGCTGAATAGGTAATGAAGGAGACGGGCCAGTAATGCATGGGAATAGGATAGAGGGGCTTAGCAGGAGTCGTGCAATGCATTGATTACCACTATCTGTCATTAGCTATAGTCCCTATACCTAGAGCATGAGGTGGCTGTTAGAGTACAGACAGATGGACTGGAGGAGGACAGGATTGGGAGCTGAGCTTTGGCTGAGAGGAGAGAAAAAGTACAATAAATGCACAACAATCCAACATGGATGGATGTGCTAAAATAAAGTGTGTCATATTTTAAATCTTAATTTATCAAATATCATTTCTTTGTTAATGGGGTTTTATGAGATGTGCTAGTTTTATCAGTTTATTGTACCTTAACACATTGCAGCTGTAAAGAGAGCAGATGTGCTGTTTCTGCAACCACTGAACTCAATTTCTTTATTCAGCAAAAACTTTTCATTCAACAATATTTAATGTAGAAAAATAGGAAAACTATTGGACCGTTTCATAATGACCTACCGAGGCAAACATATCCTTAAATAAGTATTCTTTCTGCTGTTTTTTTAATTATAACTCAGCACAGCTCAGTTCACCACTTGTGGAAAATCAATGCTTTCTCAGACTGAGGAGGTTGAAAACAAATGCATGCTATCTTTGATCACTGTGTTAAATCTCCAGATCAAAATAACTTTAAGTCTTCATTTGTTAACTGAACAGTTGCAGTTTCAGGGTCACATTAATTAAATATGAAAAAAAAACAAGCCTTTTATTTTTGACAGCGTCATCAGATGGTTAAATGCTTGTGCTTCCTGGAAAGCAAAAACATGCTTTCTAGAAAGACTACAGGGAAGCTATTGTGTGAGTTTTGTGTCTTGGTGATAGTTGCTTGTTTAAGTTATTTTTAACAGGATTAGTTTAGCTTCAAACACTTCCGGTAAAACCATATTGCATACATAATATAACATAATACATTGTTTAACAGTGAAGTTGCAGTGTCTTTTTTTGCAGGTACGTCCATGTTGTGTTTTTTAGAGTCAGAGTTTGTGCTCTAGAGGTTTAATACTGACAGTACTTCCCTCTTTGTGTTTTTGAGCATCATATAACTAACTACAAAAATAAAATACAGCCATGGGGGGGACAGTGCTTTGGTTGAAACATCTGCCTTCTTTGAAAGGATCTAAAACCTGCAGGTAGAAATTCTACTTTTGCTTTCTTTTATTATTGGTTTATAAATTTACATATCAAATAGACAATTATATAACTGGTAAAAAAAACATTATTCAATAAGAATTGTAAATAAAAAATGAAATTTTTATTGTGCTGTAAATGGTGAAACTAAAAAAATGCTTAATTGACCAGGTTGAGATCTGAACGGGTTTTCAGTACTAGTTGAGAGACAAAAAAGTGTAAATGCTGTAAAAGATAAGACTAAAACTCTTTGGGTTCCACAGTCAGCGTATTTTCAAGCTTCCTAAAACTTGAATGTTGACATAAATTGTTGTCCTTTTCTCTCCTGAATTTACTGATGTTAAAAAAACACTAATAACCTGTATTAATGATGCTTGGATGAACCTTTTAAATCCAAACAATGATAAAACCAAACTTAGGAGAAACATTTTAGTACTTTTGGTTGCGGTAAGACACATTTACAGAAAAAAATATAATTTGACTGACAACCTGTTCTTATTAAAAATGGTAATGGCCTGTATTTGTATAGCACCTTCATCCACCCATTCACACGCTGGTGATGATGAGCTACATTGTAGCTACAGCTGCCCTGGGGTGCACTGACAGAGGCGAGGCCTGCCGTACACTGGCGCCACCGGTCCCTCCGACCACCAACAGCAGGCAAGGTAGGTTAAGTGTCTTGCCCAAGGACACAACGACAGAGAAAGACTGAGCAGGACGCGAACCTGCAACCTTCCGATTGCAAGGCGGTCACTTAACTCCTCTGCCACCATCGCCCATATAAAAATATTCAAAATCATTCAATATCAGCAAGCTGAATATTTTTGTAATTTCGCAGAAGATACAGTCTACATACTTAAAAGAAAAAAAAAACATTTTACTTTTTTCTTTTTTACTTGTAGAGCAACTTTCAAAGCAAGGGCCAAGAAATTAAATGACCAAAATCACAGCTTCTCACTGAGGAGATGTTGTGACTGAACTAACAAAAGTCATAAAATTAATTTTAGCACAATGTAAATACTTTACACTCCTTTCTGAAACAGAGTTTAACAGAATCCAGGTTAAAGAAACCAAACTGTGAAACACATAAATGATCAAATTGCATGCGCTCTCTAACAGATTGACTTTAGTAGCACTGCTGTCCTTAAAAGCTGCAGAAACAAGTACCATTTTATAGTGAGGTGAGGGGGGGGGGGCATTTTTACCCACTCCACTTCAGAGCCAGATTAGTTTCTGACCACAATGTAGTGGCCCAACAAGGGCCCTCCACTTTGAGCTGAGAGGTAGCCAGCATGATGCCTGTTGCCCAGCGACTTGGAAACTCCATTAAGATGTGTGCCTAAGTATTTGTGGGTCTGAGGTGGTGCATGTGTGCTCAGTGAGTCATAAGTGGCAGGACAAAATTAAACCACACAGATAGGACTCACGAAGAATTCAAAGAGACTTGCAGGACAGTGACACACACACACACACACAGAGAGAGAGAGAGAGAGAGAGAGAGAGAGAGAGAGAGAGAGAGAGAGAGAGAGAGAGAGAGAGAGAGAGAGAGAGAGAGAGAAAGAGAGAGAGAGAGAGGAATTCAGTTATATTTAGAAAAAAATCACACATAAAAAAATAACAAATTAGGAACAAAGTCATATAAAACATAAATCAATTAATGTCAAATTAATCTAGTGCAAAATAAAATCTATTTGAATACATTTTTTTCATTACCTACAGAAAGAGAAACAAAAGAATTGTAGCATATTTAGCAAAGTAACCTAAATATTAAAACAAAGTTAAACTTGGCATTTTTATTCCATCCTCATCAGGTAAAAACATGGTAACACTTTACAATAGGGGTCCCTTTATTAACGTTACTTAGTGCATTATTAAGCATTAATAAACAAATGATCCCTTTATTAATGTTCCTGATATTGTTAACTATTAAGTGTCCGTAAGGATTAAAATGTTTTAATCGTCACATACGCAGTCATATAAGTACAACTTGAAGTGACGTGTAACCCTGAGTTGCTCCATAGACTGTTACAATCAATACAAATAAATCCAGTCATGTTCTATATACAAACAAACAAACAATATCTGTACAAGCAGTGATTGAGGTGCAGGAGTGTAAGCATGCAGATGAAAAATAAAATGTAAAGGTTAGGACAAAGGCCAGGGTGTGTGTCTGCTTTGTAAAGCATTACTTAATATTAACATTAATATTAAGCAGTTGTTAATATTTAATTTAATAGTCTATTAATGCTTAATAATGCACTAAGTAATGTTAATAAAGGGACCCTTATTGTAAAGTGTTACTGAAAACCTTGTACGGAACTTTTCAGCAAATTATGAATTTACAAGTAAATCTTTTGATAGTTTTTATTGAAAATGCATTCATACAAAACCCTAAACAATGATCAAAAAAGATTACGTAAAAAACATAAAAATTCCAACAAATTGACATCCAACAGCAACATTTTCTTCTTTAAAAAACAAACTAAGATCGACCATTTGATAGATCCCTCAACAATATTAAAACACATTTATGTATTAGTTTGCTGTAATAATATTTACAGGTTTTGTAGATTTTTATTCACTTATTTTTAAGTGCTGATTTTTAATGTTTAATTTAATTAGTTGGAAAGCAAACACAGTTATATTTTATTTTTGAGAAGCTGACAAGAGCGAGGAAGCTGTAGATAAAACCTAGAAAACTGCCCGTTACGGCCCCTGGCCGTTTGCGCACGAGTACTCATTCGCTCCAAATGCACAAAAGGCGCATCGCTGCTGCGCGCACATCACCGTCAGCTACCGTTAGCCCAGGCAGGAGGAGAGAACAAAGAGACGAGGTTTCCGACACCATGCACACGCCCGCAATCATTGACAGCAGCAGCATCTGAACAACCAGTGGTCAGATGCGCCGACAGGCAGGTGGAATCATGGAGGTGGAGATGCATCCAAATGGATGAGAATAAGCACAAGAAAAAAAGTCAGAACAAGAGGAGGAGTGAGCTGCACTTGAAAGTGGGAATGTTGATAAAAAAAGAAAAACTTTGTGGGCATAAACATCCCAGCTGCTGCTGATCAGGAGACAGAAGAGATGATGATTCTGTCTGGATGGACTGGAGAATATTTTACAGCAGCTGATTATTTATTAAATGTTTTGTTAAATGCACAAACCTTCACTTCTGTCCTGTTGTCTCTGGTTCACAGCCTTTCAGTCCAATAGTATCCTATAATTAGTTGTTGTAGTCATATTTACATCAATTTCATTTGATAATTTCCCACTGAGCAAAACAAATCTTAATCTGCTTGTCTGATAGATTTCTGGTCTTAACAGGGCCGATGCTGAAGTCTGAACTTAACCCTAACCCAGCTGCTTCTGCTGAGTGAAGTTTGAGGCTCATCAAAGGCACAAGAACACCTGAGTGGAGGTAATTGAACCTAAAAGGTTAAACTAATCTACCAGACAGACTCATTCCGTGCAAAGCCAGATATTTCAGCTTTTATTTGTTTTAATTGTGATGATTATGGCATCAGCTGATGACAACCCACTTTCAGAATCTCAATTAAAATATAGTGAAGAGGTTCAATATTCTAGACTCAAAGTGTCACACTCTAATCAGCTGATGAGTCCAGAACACCTGCAAAGGGTTCCTGAGCCTTTAGATGGTCTCTCAGTCTGAACTGGATTACTGACATAAGTGGACTTTTACACCAGATTATCATTTTTCAGTTTCACCTGTAGACCACATTAGAACTGGCTCTGCTAAAAACTACAATACTTAGATTATTCAGAGCTTAACTAGATTATAATAGACTGATAACAGAGTCCTTAAAGAACAGTTTGTGATTGGTTAAACCTTTATTTGATTTGTGACAGTTCAAAAAATGCAGATTTCAGAACTTTATTGCATCTGACCCACCTTAGGTCTGGTCTAGTGTAAAAACTACAACACCTAGACTCTTCAGACCTGGATTAGATTATTCTACATTAACAGCAGAATCCATCAATTCCAGGTGGTAATTTGTGAAAACTTTAGTTCAAAGGCCACTTTCTTCATTGTGACTTTGGATTATCATATTAGTAACATATTTTTCAATTTAATGGGTTGATGTTGAAATTTCAAGAGTTCTGATTGGTCACCCATGAAATGAAACATTTTACATTTTATAATTACAGCAGCTTAGACACTGGGGGTGGAAACAAAGAGAACCAACTTCAGCTTCATATAAAAAAGAGCAACAAAAATAAACAAAAAAATAGCCAAATGAATGAGAAAAGTAATCTAATTTAAAATTTGCATTGCATTCCAAATAAGTTCAGGTTACCAATTTCAGGATAATGCATGCTGGTAAAATAGGACAGGGTGTTTAAATACAGATGTGCTTGTGTGTGTGTGTGTGTGTGTGTGTGTGTGTGTGTGTGTGTGCGTGTGTGTGTATGTGTGTGTGCGTGCGTGTGTGAGTGAGTGAGTGAGTGAGTGAAAATCTCAACATCCCCCACACTTTTGAGAAGCTTGCAACGCTCCTGATTATCCGTACCGGATACTCATCTGAAACGAGTATCCGGCTCATCCCTACTACTTACCCATCATTCATTGCAGTGTCAGGTGGTCACTCACTGACCACGGGACGTTCCATAAAGAAGTTCAACTCACCTGCTCAGACATCACTTCATTCCCTTTCACAAGCTCTGATCTCCTTAGATGATCCATCCAGTCATCCAAATGGAGTCCGTCAGTGTTTCTTATTTTTTCCTTCATCCCTCGTAACACAAATTCTCCCGTAAATGCGATGCACTGCACGACTCACCTTTAGCGTCTGCAGCACTTCCGTGATTTAATCCAGTATAGACATAAACACAGACACCTCATTAAGCTCTGGATCACTATCAAAGTGCATAATGAGGCTTCTACATTTATATTTGTCTATGCTCTTGTCTCGGCCGTCTCTTCTCTGTGTCACTCATCCAGTGCTGACCATGGAGCAGTCAGGCAGCCGACACAGTATTTCTGAATGTTGGTTTTTTTTTTACTCAGTAACACATAAGAATAAAAATGTAGCAAATTACAATACTTACAAAAAAGTACTTAAGTAAAAGTAAAATTACAGATTTTAAAAATTACTTAAAAAGTACAAAATACACAAAAAAAACTACTCAATTACAGTAATGCAATTACATGTAATTCATTACTTTC
>SSNS01000178.1:442139-452139 GCA_006937985.1 Aphyosemion australe | reverse complement strand
GATAGGGCTTATGGTTAAATTCTGATGTTAGCCCAGGTTTAGACGAGTGGGGAGCAGAGGGAGGTGGAGTGTACAGAGGGGACTACTGTCGTTAAAGACTTCTCCCTGGCCCTGCCTCCCACATGCCTCCATCTAAAAGGCTAGGTTATCCTGAGTTATCTCTGTAGTTATGCTGCTATAGGCTTAGACTGCTGGAGGACATACTGACCACTTTCCACACTCTGCTACTCTCTTCTACCACCACTCTCTAACTGCATTATTTCCTGTTATTCCAGCTGTTAACTTTATTTTCTCTCTAAGTGTTTTTCTCCCCAGAAGAAGCTACACTGGCGTTCTGCTGAGCTGTGGTGGCCTCATGGAGGGGGCCATCGGCTGGCACACTGCTGCCAACCACCTAACATTCTCCCTTTCCTGATATTACATCTTACTTTCTTTAACATAGAATGTGCTACTATTAGTTCACCTATTGAATTAATTATAGATTCACTCAGATAAAGACAATAAAGTTTCTCTTACTCTTACTAAATAGAACTTCTACTAAGAAATCACAGTGTAGCCATAGAAACACTACTTGATATATGTGGTGTGTGTGTGTGTGTGTGTGTGTGTGTGTGTGTGTGTGTGTGGGTGCGGGGTGTGCCTGTGCCTGCTCTGTCTTCTCAACCCCCAGTGAGCCGTAGCGGATGGCTGCTCATACTGAGCCAGGATCCTCTGGAGGTTTCTTCCTGTTAAAAGGGAGTTTTCCTTCCCACTGTCGCTAAGTGCTTGCTTAGTATGAGGATTGTACCAACACAATGACACTAGTCAGTGTCTTGATGCAATCTGCTGGGTCCCTTATATAGGAAACTTTTTTACTGATTGGCTTATGAACTGAACTGTATTGGAATGTTTACTTTGTGAAGTGCCTTGAGACGACTCTTGTCGTGATCTGGCGCTATATAAATAAACTGAATTGAATTGAATTGAANATTTCAAGTTTCTCCCTCTTGATCTTTTTTGGCTGGTTTTCCACTCGTGCTAGTTTTGGCTTGAGTAATTATCTCTACTGGCAGCATGAGGCGATTCCTTAACCCTACAGAAGTTGCACAGGTTGTCCAACTTCTCCAGGATGGCACATCCACACGTGCTGCAGCAAGAAGGTTTCATGTGTCTCCCAGCACAATCTCCAGAACATGGAGGAGATTTCAGGAGACTGGCGGTTATTCTCGGAGAGCTGGACAGGGCCGTAGAAGGTCCACAACCCATCAGCAGGACCGATACCTGCTCCTTTGTGCAAGGCGGAACAGGCTGAGCACTGCTCATGCCCTACAGAATGACCTCCAGAGGGCCACTGGTGTGAATGTCTCTACCCAAACAATCAGGAACAGACTTCATGAAGATGGCCTGAGGGCTCGACGTCCTGTAGTGGGCCCTGTGCTCACTGCCCAGCACCGTAGAGCTCCACTGGCATTTGCTCAAGAACACCAGAATTGGCAAGTCCGCCACTGGCGCCCTGTACTTTATACAGACGAGAGCAGGTTCACCCTGAGCACCTGTGATAGACGTGAAAGAGTCTGGAGAAGACAAGGAGAACGTTATGCTGCCTGCAATGTCGTTCAACATGACAGGTTTGGTGGTGGGTCAGTGATGGTCTGGGGAGGCATATCCATGGAGGGATGCACAGACCTCTACTGCCTAGGAAATGGTGCTCTGACTGCCATAAGGTATCCAGATGAAATCCTTGAACCCTTTGTTAGACCCTACGCTGATGCAGTAGGTCCTGGTTTTCTCCTAATGCACGACAATGCCCGGCCTCATGTGGCAAGAGTATGCAGGCAGTACCTGGAGGATGAAGGAATTGAAACAATTGAATGGCCTTCACCATCCCCTGACTTAAACCCAATATAACATCTGTGGGACATTATGTTTGGGTCCATTAGGCGGTGCCAGGTTGCTCCTCAGACTGTACAAGAGCTCAGGGATGCCCTCACACAGATCTGGGAGGAAATGCCACAAGACACCATCCGTTGTCTCATTAGGAGCATGCCCCGACGTTGTCAAGCATGCACACAAGCTCGTGGGGGCCACACAAGATACTGGAAAGCATTTTGAGTTGCAGAAATTAAGTTTTTGAAATAATGGACTAGCCTGCCACATCTTCATTTCACTCTGATTTTAGGGTGTCTACACAATTGAGCCCTCTGTAGGCTGAAAACTTTTATTTCCATTAAAAGACTTGGCATCCTTTTGTTCCTAAGACATTGCCCTGTCGTTATTTGTATAGATATCCAACTTCATATTGAGATCTGATGTATCTAATGTGTTTCTTTAAAGTGTTCCTTTAATTTTTGTGAGCAGTGTTTTTATACATACATATATATGTATGTATATATATATATATATATATATACATACATATATATGTATGTGTATATATATATATATATAATCTTCAGTTATAAATTCCATTGGGAAATGTAAAAAAAGATATCATTGTAGCAGATGGTCTCAGCTCAGTAAAGAGTTTTTTCCAAATAAACTTAAGTATGCAAACAACAACAATAATAATATTATAATTCCTGAAGAAATTTTAAAAGGTACCTGCGCACTGGCACAAGATAGGGGCCATGTGTTATATATGGGGTGACATTGGGGTGATCACCCAAAAATCATGATATACCACACTTCCCACAGCTGAGCTGGACGTTTTGATGTAACATTTGTGGGGGTGCACGTTGCCGTTCCAGTCGCAAAAAGAAATAAATAAATAAATTAATAAATAAATAAATAAATAAATGTTGGGGTGGCGATGGGGTGATCACCCAAATATCATGAAACACCATACTTCCCACGGCCGAGCCGGTTGTTTTGATGTAACATTTGTGGGGGTGCACGCTCCTAATCAAGATATCATTTCCTCCGGTGACAAAATCCTATCTACTTATTTCTGTTTCCCTTTATGTTTTCAACGTTCTTCCATCTATTTTTGCCACCCTTTTTCTTCGACAGTTTTTCAGCAAATTTGGTATATCAGCTCGTTCAGGACTTCTTGGTGACGACTTTTGGTGTTGACATTTTTTTGGACATTAAAAAGAATACACATGCATATAGAATCATTCAGCTCCTTCAAATACAATGTGTGTCCTGCAAGAAATGAAGTTTATTTACTTATTTATTTATAAATATTTAAATAAAGACTGAGCAAAAAAAGGGGTGGAGCCACATAATATCAGGAAAGCCACAACATCAAGAAGGGGGCAGAGCCACCACATCAAGAAAGGGGCGGAGCCACATACATCAAAGGGTAATGACATCACTGCATTGACTCTACATGCATTGCTCTGTTGTATTTCATTGCAAGTCCAGCTGTCTACTGAGAGACCACCGTGTATCCTGTCTGTGCTAACTCTGAACAAACATTTGTTTTTTGTTGAGCCAATAGGAGAATCCTGTATAACTGAAGAATTTCTAAAGAGCTGAGAGCTTTTTGTTCTGCTGTTTAGTTTATTTTTCAGATATAGGTTTTACACGTGGCCTAATGAACATGGAGACGTCACCTATGTATCCTGTAGCTAATTTCCAGGAGAAAATGTGCTTCCCTGAGGTGAATCCCACAGATTTCAGAGAGCCAACTGTTGATATAAGTAATTTAAAAACGAGGCTTGAAGAAATTACTCAAATCAACCGTAAACTGGCTACTGAAATTAAAATACAGGAGGGAATGCAAAAGAGCCGTCAATGGAGGATTGCTAATTTGGCAGCACAGCTCGAATTGGTTCTGCGAGGCAAACTTTATTCCTTAGAGTTTATTCCAGAGCCTTTAGTATCCAAGGAGCGCTTTAGGTCAGAACCAGTTTTCCCTGGGACACTAACAGTTAAAGAGGCAACTGTTATCACAAAAGTGGCTGTTGCGAAACCTTCTCTGTGGGGGCGTATCAAAAGGTTTCTCACCCCTTCTCAGTGGAGGTCTCATAAACGTGAGAATCCACAGAAAGCTGAACCTCCAACACTGAAAGAGGAAGTCAGTATGGAGGAATTTAATGATCTTAAACAGCAGTTAGAAGATCAGCTCCACGCCAACCATCAGCTAATCTCCAGTTTATCCAGTGCTAAGAAGAAAACATATTTTGTTGAACAAAAGCTGGATGAATACACAATGGAGCTAAGATTGGCTATGATGGATGCCTCTGCCCGTCAATAAATTAGAGAGCCATTGACACGTGACGTCACACGCCCAAGCCCCCTAAAGCGCCCCAAAAGACGGCACACCTCTGTTAATCACCATTAATATCTGTTAGTTGTGAATAAATTTAGCTAAATAGCAGCTAAATTCATTCTGTCAGCGTGATTAACACATGCAGCGCTGCTGCATGAGGGACAAGCTTACACACAGAACTTCAACTTAAGAAAAAGCTGGACAGAGAAGACTATAGAGAGATTTTAAACAATGAGAAGAAGGATTTATTGTTCTCTCTTCAGACCTTTGAGGACAACTTCCATCTGAACCTGTGGCTACAACATCTGCCTCTAAGGTCCAGGGAGAAATTCTCTTAAACATGAAGGACTCTCAAGATTTTCCCACAAAAATGTTGAAATTAGACACAAATGAGATAAAAAAGAGCGATTGATGCTGGTTCCCATCGTGCAAAAGAGTCCTTCTGGCCCTTTCCCCGCTGTCTTTGTCGTGTAAACCCATCAACACCTGTCTTTAACTAAACCCCTATTCGCTATCACCCAGTACGATATGAGCAAACTAAGTTACATTAGGTTTACTTCAGTTACAAGTTACCATTTAAAAAAAACATTGAAAAACATGAGATGTGCATCTCACCAAAAGAAGAATCTACAATTCCTGTGACCTTAAAGAAAAGGAATAGGCTGAGGCCGAGGCTTATCTATCTCATATATATATCCATCCATCCATCCATCCATCCATTTTCTCCCGCTTATCCGGAGTCGGGTCGGGTCGCGGGGGCAGCAGCTTAAGGAGGGAAGCCCAGACCTCCCTCTCCCCGGCCACTTGGGCCAGCTCCTCCGGGGGAATCCCAAGGTGTTCCCTGACCAGCCGAGAGACATAATCTCTCCAGCGTGTCCTGGGTCTTCCTTTAGGTCTCCTCCCGGTTGGACGTGCCCGGAAAACCTCACCAGGGAGGCGTTCAGGAGGCATCCTAATCAAATGCCCGAGCCACCTCAACTGGCTCCTCTCGATGTGGAGGAGCAGCGGGTCTACTCCGAGCCCCTCCCGGATGACCGAGCTCCTCACCCTATCTCTAAGGGAGAGCCCAGCCACCCTGCGAAGAAAACTCATTTCGGCACCTTACAGACTCATCAGAAAACAAAATTAGAGAAAAGATAAAAAGGCAACAACAAAATAACACAATTTAGTCAAAATGATTCTTATTCAATCATTCACATATTAATTTTGTTACTTTATATTTCTTAATTCTGTTATCTTGTTCTTAATTCTGTTATTTTGTTGTATTATTGAGTTCCTTATTCTGTTATCGAGTTCATAACTCATTCACTGCCATTGACGACAAAAGTCGTCATTTGAAATCCAACCGCTCGCTGCCATTGACGACTTTAGTTGTCATTTGAATTTTTTTACGGGGTGGGCGTCGGAACGAGCCCCCGCACCATGAGAATAAAGCGGATCTTCATCCGTGTATGTCACACATCACGTGATCAGGAAGCAGAAAGTCAATGAATTAAGAGTTTGTTTTGGGACACTGCTGTGACAAAAAAGCAATGCGCCAACCGGAAATGTTTCTGCAGCTCACGCTTCGACAACAGAATGTGAAAGAACGTAGCAAATTACAATACTTACAAAAAAGTACTTAAGTAAAAGTAAAATTACAGATTTTAAAAACTACTTAAAAAGTACAAAATACACAAAAAACTACTCAATTACAGTAATGCAATTACATGTAATTCATTACTTTCCACATCTGCACTTCGACAACAGAATGTGAAAGAACGGATAACGCTAGAAATACGGTGATTCTTCCTGATGTAAGAAGTGAGTCTACTTTTTCTTTTGGTAGTTTTGGCGTTTACATGATCATAGAGCACAATGTTCTGTGACTTCAAAAAACAGTAAAAACGCTCAAAAATGCTGGCAGTCAGGGGCTTTCTGATCAGGAAACGGCTGGCAGTTAATGAGTTAATTATGTTATCTATGTTATCTCGTTCTTAAACCTGGGACACACAGGAGACAGACGCGCCGTGCCGCGTCATGCCCGCATCATGCCCGCGTCGTCATTTTAAAAAGAAGCCATTAGAAGCCATGAGAGTGGCTACATGGAGAGCGCAGCGTCGCGTCCCAGAAGCGCCGGTCCACGCAGAGGCGCTGAAGATAGGCACCAGTTTAATTTCAAGCGCCGCTGCACGCTGTGGAGCGGCTGTTCCTGTTCTCAAGATGTTGTGACTATCACGTGACTTTCCAAGAAGCGTTCAGCACTATACAGTCTTTGGTTCAGCGGTGCGGCGCTTCCCGTGTGACCATTTAACTGCGCCGCTTCCGTGGCGCAGCGCGTCTGTCTCCTGTGTGTCCCAGGCTTTACAGTAGTTCTTACTTTCAAAAGTACTGCACACTACCAAACATTTTCCCTCTCGTGCTTCTAACGTTTTACGTTCTTTGACATAGAAACTAGTCCTTCTGCAGTTCATCTGTTTGTTTTTATTTTGTCTGCTCTGTCTTCTCAAACCCTCAGTCGGTTGAAGCAGATGGCTGCTCATACTGAGCCAGGTTCTGCTGGAGGTTTCTTTCTGTTAATGGGGAGTTTTCCTCTCCACTGTCGCTACATGCTTGCTTAGCATGAGGATTGCTGTAAAGTCACTGACAACAACTCAGTGACTCGATGCTATATATATATATATATATATATATATATATATGTATAGACACTACTGGTCAAAAGTTTTAGAACACCCCAATTATTCCTGTTTTTTACTGGAAATGATGCAGTTTAATGTCACATTGCGCTCTGAAATGAAAGCATAGTACAAATAAGCAATTGGAGTTAAAAAAGAAATCATGGAATCAATTTATAGACCAAAATGTATTCTAAATTTTTGACTCATCAAAGTAGCCACCTTTGGCAGGTACAACAGCTGAACACACTCGTGGCATTCTTTCTACAATAGAAATCAAATATTCTTCAGAAAGTTCTTCCCATATCTGTTGCAGAAGTTCCCATAAATGTGTGGCACTTGTAGTTTGCTTTGCTTTCACTCTTCTGTCCAGTTCATCCCAAACCAGCTCCATGGGGTTTAAGTCTGGAGACTGTGCTGGCCACTCCATGTTTTCAAGCTTACCATCTTGTTCTTTTTTCCTGTCAAACATGGAGGAGGAAGTGTGATGGTCTGGGGCTGTTTTGCTGGATCTAGGGTCGGTGACTTGTACAGAGTGAGATGGGAATAACTTTCTGAAGAATATTTGATTTCTATTGTAGAAAAAATGCCACGAGTGTGTTCAGCTGTTATATCTGCCAAGCAATAGGTGGTTTTCTTTTTGAGCGCACTCCAGACTTGAGTTCTTAAAAGTTATATTCCATTTATTTCATGAAAAACTATAATTCAAAATCACCCAGTAATGTCTTAAAACAAAATACTGACGCAAAAATCATGATTTTTTTTTACTCACAGCAGATTTAACTGAACTGTTAACGATCTGAACTAAAGCATCAAAATAATAACTTTCATGTGATATTGTGCGTTTTCAGAGTTTTGTCGTTATTTTTTATCCTCGTGCATCAATCAAAGTGTTTCATTTACTCCAGACGGTGACTGTGGATCAATAAATGCTGCTTCTAAAACATCTTCAGGTATCGATCGGATCCATATGAGAGCTCAGAAATATGTGAAGTCAAATCTAATAATGAACAACTAAAAAAGAGAGACGAGAAGAGGGCAGAAGGACTTTTCATGCGAGGGACAAGATGAAACTAAATCCAACTTTACTTAGATTTGTTAGAAAAAGGATCATTTCTGCTGCTTTACTGCACTTTTATCAGCTGAAATGATTCTTCTGCTCAATTCTGACTCAGGGTTTTAAGATGTTTGATTAGAAATAAACTTATGCTGCTCAAATTTTGTAACTAAATATTTGATGAAACCTATTAATAACTTATTTAATTATTTAATTTATGAAGATAAAAAAACCCTCCAAGTCTACAGTGGAAATAATTTTGCACTTTTGCCACCAGGGGGTGTATGATCTGCATGTTTGTAGCGCTGTAAGCTAGCTGTTGATAGCTCCAGCTTTAGCTCAGTGATTCACTCCTGTTAAACAAGATAAATGTATTGAGTTTTAGTAGTTGGCTAGTTTTTATAAGTGACGACGTTCAGACTTTCCCATTATCTACATTAACTATAGTTAGTGCAAATTTATAAACCATAGAAATGCAAAAGTGGTATGTTTTATTTTGAAATACTTTACAGGAAGTGCTAATCAGTTATGTCTGTTTAACTTTATGTAAATGCAGTAGTGACAGCTTCTGTCCGCTAGAGGGCAGAAAATCCTTACTCTCGAATGCCAGATACCAAAGGATTGAGTTCCCTTGTTTCCATCAAGTTGACACAAATAATACATATAACACGATAGAGTATGTGGCCACCAACAAGTCAAATGAGTAAATAAATTAAAAGTTTATTTAGAGGGATAAAAGATCAAAACAGAGGGCGTATGATCTGATATGTTGGTAGTGCTGTAAGCTAGCTGCTGATATTTCCTGCTTTAGCTCGTTCATTTAATCTTGTTAAACACAGATAATTAAGATACATTTATTGAGTTTTATTAGTTAGTCCAAAGGGGTTCGAATGAAAGCCATGCAGCACACCTAACCCACTTTGTTAATTATATTGTTTTTCTGCTCAGACTTTATTAGAATAGAATAGACTTTATTGATCCCATAGTGGGGAAATTCACTTGTCACAGCATCACCAACACTCAAAAAGATAATTAGAGGAGAAATAAAAACAAGGATACATGTATATACACATATGCAATTATCTAGTATTGTAATCTTCGATCACTAAAGAAAAAACACAAATAAAAGATGAAAACAAACTTGGTACCAACACTATGCAGCATTCTGTAAGAGACACAGTGTTTATTATTCAGTGTTATTGTTTTTGCCTGGTGGTGGAAGTAAAGGTCTTTTCTCTTCACTCCTGGGTTTTCTTCCTTGCCTGAGGAAGACGTTGTGGTTTTTCAGGTGAACAGGTGAACGCCTACATTCAGTTTAAACTGGCAGAAGTAGAAAATGCAAACTTTTACTTTTAACACCTCAGTAAATATACGTTTAACCCTTTAACTTCCACGCCAAGAAAGAATCTGAGGCCATAACATAATGTAAGGTATTAATGAATTAAAATGTACAGAATTAAAGTTGGTGGTGAGTTGGCTTCGATGGTGGGGGAGGATGCCGGTCAGACCTGGCAGACCCAAACGTGTTGTGAGGGTCTGCTGGGAACGTCTGGCAGAGTCTCCCGTCAGAAGGAGCTTCAATTCCCACCTCCGACAGAACTTCGAACATGTCCCGGGGGAGGCGGGGGACATTGAGTCCGAATGGACCATGTTCCGTGACTCCATTGTCGAGGCGGCTGACCGTAGCTGTGGCCGCAGGGTGGCCGGTGCCTGTCGTGGCGGCAATCCCCGAACCCGCTGGTGGACACCGGCGGTTAGGGATGCTGTCAAGCTGAAGAAAGAGTCCTATCAGGTCTTTTTGGCCTGTGGGACTCCGGAGGCAGCTGATAGGTACCGGCAGTCCAAGCGGAATGCGGCTCGGGTGGTCGCAGAGGCAAAAACCCGGGCATGGGAGGAGTTCGGTGAGACCATGGAACAAGACTTCCGTACGGCTTCGAGGAGATTCTGGTCCACCATCCGGCGTCTCAGGAGGGGAAAGCAGTGCACTACCAACACTGTTTACAGTGGGGAGGGTGTGCTGCTGACCTCGACTCGGGACGTTGTGAATCGGTGGGCCGAGTACTTCGAAGACCTCCTCAATCCCACCGGCAC
>SSNS01000178.1:301307-441403 GCA_006937985.1 Aphyosemion australe | reverse complement strand
GATTTGGAGAAGGCGTTCGACCGCGTCCCTCGGGGGGCCCTGTGGGGGGTACTCTGGGAGTATGGGGTACCAGGCCCCTTGATATGGGCTGATAGGTCCCTGTACGTCCAGTGTCAGAGCTTGGTCCGCATTGCCGGCAGTAAGTCGGGCTTGTTTCCGGTGAGAGTTGGACTCCGCCAAGGCTGCCCTTTGTCACCGATTCTGTTCATAACTTTTATAGACAGGATTTCTAGGTGCAGCCAAGGTGGTGAGGGGATCCGTTTTGGTGGCCTAAGGATCAGGTCTCTGCTTTGTGCAGATGATGTGGTCCTGTTGGCTTCGTCAGAACGTGATCTCCGGCTTTCGCTGGAGCAGTTCGCAGCCGGGTGTGAAGCAGCTGGGATGAGAATCAGCTCCTCTAAATCCAAGACCATGGTCTTGAGTCAGAAAAGGGTAGAATGCCTTCTCCAGGTCAGGGACGAGGTCCTGTCCCAAGTGGAGGAGTTTAAGTATCTTGGGGTCTTGTTCACGAGTGAGGGAAGGGTGGATCGTGAGATCGACAGGCGGATTGGTGCTGCGTCTGCAGTGATGCGGGCGTTGTACAGGTCTTACCGGTCGATCTATGTTCCTACCCTCACCTATGGTCACGAGCTTTGGGTAGTGACCGAAAGAACGAGGTCGCGGATACAAGCGGCCGAAATGAGTTTTCTTCGCAGGGTGTCTGGGCTCTCCCTTACAGATAAGAGGAGCTCGGTCATCCGTGAGGGGCTCGGAGTAGACCCGCTGCTCCTCCACATCGAGAGGAGCCAGTTGAGGTGGCTCGGGCATCTGATTAGGATGCCTCCTGGACGCCTCCCTGGTGAGGTTTTCCGGGCACGTCCAACCGGGAGGAGACCCAAGGGAAGACCCAGGACACGCTGGAGAGATTATGTCTCTCGGCTGGCCTGGGAACGCCTTGGGATTCCCCCAGAGGAGCTGGCCCAAGTGGCTGGGGAGAGGGAGGTCTGGGCTTCCCTCCTTAAGCTGCTGCCCCCGCGACCCGACTCCGGATAAGCGGGAGAAAATGGATGGATGGATGGAGAATTAAAGTTAATAAGTTCAGTTTAATCTATTTCAATTATTGCCATATTTATTAGAATAGTTTTATTTTAGGAGTTGTCACAGTTAAGTTGAGTGCGCCTTTCAATAACACATAGGGACTAAATCTGTTGCAACAAGTGGTTGGCCTGCTGATTAAAGCATTCAATTAACTTGGTTGTTTTAAAATTCTCCACAAGTTTTAAACCTTCAGCTGGAACAGTGGGTTCTAAACCTGATAGAAAACCCCAAACTAGACATTAAAACTAATCTGGCCCTGTTGGGAGCCTCTGCCCTTTATTATTAGATCACATATTTACTAAATTGAAATCATTTTAATGACCTGAGTGCAGAATGCAGAAATGAAGCGTGTGTGATTTTTCCGGCCGTTTCTATTCGTGTCTGCAGATGGGATGTTTGGGAGGTGTCACTCTGTTCCAGTGAAGGAAGTTTACACCTACGATGTCTCTCCATCTGTGGTGCAGCGCTTCAGGATTCTGCTGGAGAAGCTGTCCAACAGAGGTACGGACACACACACACACACACACACACACACACACACACACACACACACACACACACACACACACACACACACACACACACACACACACACACGCCTGTTCCCCTGTTGCTAACGCCACAGCGTTTCATTTTGAAAGAACTTACAGGAAGTATTTCCACTAACATTTAACGCAGTAAATGAACAAATAATAAACAAAGATTAAGATTTTTTTCAGTCTCATTGAGTTAAGGAGGCTAAAATATTCTAATCTAAATGATTCATGATTCACGTTAATTCCCCTCCTTGTTCACATAGTCAAATAAAATCTCTGTAGCATTGTAGCTAGGGGAGCGTGTACAGTCGCGCGACGTAAAGCGTAACTCATTTAGACAAACGTTTTTCAGCGTGTGAAGACGGTCAAATACTCGTTGTGTGAGAGTTGGCAGCCGTGCCCGAAACGTTACACGTCTGTTCTTCTTTGTTGTTTTCTTCTCGTCCAACACAGACGTTAGCACTAGCTCGGGCTAGCGTTGTTCTGCGTTTAGCATTAATGCCACCAAGTGTCTGTGTGGCTGTTACAAAATGACTAATATCTGTTGGAGGTCGGAGACGGCACAGACTCTTCTGTATGGTACATTTCACATCCCAATCTGCCTAAATGCAACAAAATCAACGTAAATGGGGTTTAAATTCTAGAACCTCTTTTAACGTGGGCAACTGCTCAGATGCAGAGGGACGCTGTTTGTTTGGACTGAGGTGCAAATTAGACGGAGATGCTAAAAATCTACATTGTGTTGCCAAACTCAGGTCTAACAGACGAGCTAACGACTCGTCACAGCGTGGCACAAAGTGTGTTAAAACATTATTGTTTAACCTTTTGATTAATCTATCTCTGTGTAGTTGTTCAGCTCATTCAGTTTGATCTCTGTTTCTATAAACTGAGGCTGTTTACAGAGTGATCTAGGACAGGTAGGATGATAGAAAACTAACTCAGTATGTTTAAACCGTTTCAAATCGATGCTCATCAGAATTAGTGTGTGTAAAATCTGTCGTTCACTCCGTTTTCTACATGAACACATGAATATGGGACGCTCTTTATTTAAAAAGCAACATTGCTTCATAAACACCATCAGCTGTTTCAACTGTAATAATGATGGTAACCAGTAGGGGGAGCCAGAGGCTGGAGTAAGGCCCCACAGCTGAGTTTCAGCCACTTTCATCATCTAAACTCTGCTTTGAACAAAACACTCCGACTTCACCGCAGGAAAAACGGGAAAAGGCGGAAAAAGTTGATTTCTTTCATCTTTGAAATTGTTCAGCAGAAGTGCAGCTCGTGTTTTGGAAGAGTTTTTGTTTCTCAGCTGCTTTTGTCTGATTCTTCACACATCACTTCCCCCAGGAGGAAAAAACTACTCGTGTAATCAGTTACATTTGTAATCAGCAGAAGAGCTGGTGGATTGTTTTCATTTAATTTAAATGTGATAAACGTGAAGTGTTGCTCTGATTTAGATTTTTTCACACACACACAACGCTGCAGCAGGGGATAAATCTGCATTTCAGGTCCTAAAAACACACATTTGCTTTCCATACGTTGACATTGACATCAACCTACAAATGTTGCTGCAGCATTTAATTACAGGACAGAAAATGTAACTTGGCTAAAAGTATGACATCTAAATTGTGTTTAAAGGTGCAGTGACTTGGGTAATAGTGACATCCTGTGGTCATATTTGGTTACTGCAATCACTGTCTCTTTTGTGTTGCCAGTTAGGGAAAATCAACAACCATGAAATACTATCTGTGTTTTCACAATTATGAACCAGTTAAAAACAACAACAACAATATAGCAACATTAGAATTATGAAATCCAAATAGAAACATGGATGTATTTAACAAATCAGAGTTTGAGGCATCTGAAAGCTACGTGTTCTGTTCGGGACTCATTTAATCAAAAACAAGCGTTATCACAAAATGCTTCATTAGTTTTCCTCCTTGGTTGAGAAATAATGCTGAATGTTTTTGCCATTTCAGGCCATGAAATGACAGATGAAGGGTTATTTGTACTCTAACGGGGCTCTGAGACACTTTAGGAAGGATTTTGTCTGATGTACACAGAAACATCTGTAGTCAGTCATACTTGAACTCTAAAAATAGTTTTATATTTTCAAAAATAGGAAAACAACAAAATAAAAGCACCAGCTGCAGGGGGCTGCAGTGCTCAGCCTCTTTGGACCAGCACCTGCTCCCCGCAGCACCACGGCTCACCGACTGCTTCCTGCCCACACGTCAGTAGTTGCTTGAGTCAGGGAGGTGGCGTCGAGTCACTCCAGGTCTCCTGGCAGCAGCTCCCGCGTTTATTAACCTGTCATGTCAGAAGCAGCCTGTTCGCCTGATGCCGGCTCCTGCTTTCCTCCATAAAAGCTCAGTTTTACGACTCTTTGATGGGGAAAGCTTTTCCCACAGCTGTTGGAGATGCCAGAGCCTGATTCCTGGCAGGGAATGTCAGAATTCTTTTAGCAGAGGTCTGAAGAAACGGTCCAGAGTCTGAAATGATCTCAAACAAGTTGTTCTGGTTTAGTTGGATGATCTGAGTTGGAGAAGAAAGCAAAAGCATTAAATAATGTTTGGAGCTTTGAGGCGTGGCTCCTGCTGGTCGCTTTAACAGCTGATTCCATCTAGAAACATTGCTGTTAGATTGTTTTTGCCTCGTTCGTCTTTCATTCCTCATATCTGGAGGAGATTAAAGCACAACTGTTTAGTTTAGAGATCAGGCCAGCGTTTAAAGTTGGTGTCTTTATTGGCATTTGTCTGAGTGGAAACAACTTTTTAGGACTTGATTCATTAAAAACTGGTTTTAAAAGGTAAACAAAGTGATGACCTACAGAGAACGATCGCCTGCTGCCTTCAGAAACATGAAAAACATCTGTTCTTTAACTTCATGATGAAAAAGTCCGAGCTCAGCAGACAGTCAGAGGTGAGTTTTTGACTGATAATTCAGGTTTTACGTTGCTTCAGAGACTTTAAAGGCCTAAAAATGTTCAGATTTCTGATTTTTACTCACAAGGAAATAAAAGTAACCCCAGTTTTTCCAGGGATCAGTTATGAGGTTGGAAAAATAGGAACATTTCAGTTCCTCTGGTCTGAATCGTGTTAATTTGTAGTTTTTTTTCACAGAGAAAACAGGAAACAAAACTAAATTTATCACTAAAAACCCGAGAATCTGGTTGTCTGTGGGCGGGGCTATCGGCGGTAAATGCAGGACAAACGTTGTGCGTTCTGATCCTGGGCTAGTGGACAAAACGCCCCCATCCCTGATCTGTTTCGCAACGATTTGAACTCTTCAGTGTTTTTGGGTCGGAGCTGATAAATCCAGTCATCTCTCATTTTCAGCTAACTAGGAGCTACTCAGTAGCTACTGATGTTTGTGCGCCCTGCTCCTGCATCCCAGAATGCAACAGTAACCTGGCTCTGGGAGGGGTGTGGCTCAAACCTGCAGCTTCGTTGGTCAGATAAAGGTCACACTATAACCAGAACCTCTAACGGGTCTCAGTTCGGTTCCTTTTGTCCAGTTTTAGTGAGATTACAGAGTTCTCTGCACAAACGACCCGCTCCGAGGAGGAAAACGGACCCGGGAGCGATTTAATCCCACAATTCACCCTAAAGGCCCATTATTATTTATGATAATTATTTATTTCATCATTTATTTTTAACAGGTTGTTTTATTTTGAAATCAGATTCAGGTCCTTTTCAGATGTGGGTCTAAATCAGAGATCAGAGTGGCCTCTGCATGAACAGCCGGCTCACATTTCATTCCAACAGTGAGGTTTTATTTTTGAGACCCGTCGTTCTAAAGCTACAGAACGCCTGGTGGATTTTTTATATCAGCTGTTTCCTTTTGCTGAATCACCAGGAATCCCGTCTGACTCTGAGAGAACGGTTTGACCCAACCTGGTGATTCTTCAGCTGTGGTTCTGATCCACCAGCACATTACCATCAGGTCTTCATTCCAGGTCAAATGTTTCTTTTCCTTTGTGCCTTTTTCCACCGTCAGTAGAAACGCTCTTCATCGCGCGTCCTGATGGACTCACATCTGGAGTCACAGTCTGCGTTACTTGAATCCTTGAGTGGCGTCATCGCTCATCTGCCAAAAGCCTCGCTTCATGTTGTGCTTTGCACGCTGCGGCCATATTTCCGGTAACATTTTGTTCCGCTACCCCATCTGGCGCTGGCGCCCGCTCCTCTGTTCGGATGCCAGAAAGCCGTGTTTGGATGCATGTTAAGCATCAGCAGCAGACGTGACCGCCGGAGCAGCTCATCAAGCTCGTCCTTTAGCACGCTCGCTAAAACGAGGTTCTTTCTTCTCCTCTGATGTTGATGCTCTTCACTTTCAAAGTCCCTTCGCTGCACAGAGACGCCCTAATGACGGGGATGCAAACGCACAGAACATCCAACACAAACAACGGTGGAGTTCACTTATTCCCAACGGGAGAAATTAGAAAACAAACCTTAAACGTAATCAGAATGCAAATTAACCTGATTTATTGTGTTTGAGTTTCTTGTTTTGCTGTAACGATGCTTCTTGGTAAGAAATCTTGAATTGTAAGAAAGTCTGATTGATCTCTTTGACCAGGAGGTAGAACTTGTGAGGATGGTGCATCTGTGGAGCGAACATCACATCTAAAACGTTCCCAAAAACTCTGAAAGTCCACGTAAAATCATCCTCAGCGTTTAGTTTTGGGGCGCTGCACAAACCTTTAGTGCTGCTCATTCCACAGATGCATCAATGCAACAAATGATTACCAAATAAAAACTTCCCTGTTTGTGTTTTTGATTCAGATATACTTTGTTTCCATTTATGAAGTTTTATTATTTATAATTAAAAATGAATACATATCTATGAAAGTGTTGGTTTTATTATTTAAATTAGTCAGTTTTGGCCAATAAAGCGGGATCTTCTTTCACATCCTGTTAAATCCTTGTTGGAGTTGGATTTAGCCCCTAATAATAAAACAGGGACTGTATTTTCTTAACGTTTTAAAACCTGATGCTGAGCTACGTTCAAGGAAATGTCTCTAAAATGAATTCTTGCTTTAATCGTTAAACCTTTTACTGATCTGTGGCGAGAGGATCTGAGGAAACCCTGTTTCTGCTCAGTAACTGAAACAGTTGGGTGTTTAACGGAAGACGCCTCCGTGTTGCTGCAGAATTCCTCCGTAGTTCACAGCCTCAGGTGTAAAAATGCACCTGAAACTTGGCTCCATCTGGATTTTTGTTGTTGTTGTGGCTCGAACGCGGTGTTGTTCAACTGGTGGTCCTCGGGTCATCTCCTGCCCAGAAGCTGATCCAATCCAACGTACGTTCTGGTCGGACCTCTAAACGTCTGCTAGCATGAACTCTGACCCTTGGTGATCTTTGATCCTGAACGTTTCTGTTGTTTTAGGTTTGACCTGGGAAGATGAGCCCACCCAGCAGGTTCTGTCCAGCGAGTTGTCCAAACTGAGGAGGATTCCATCCCAGCCCCAGCAGAAGGGCCTCCTCTACAGCAGCAGCAGCAGCAGGTCACATGATTACTCTGATGTTCTCTCTGTTTCATGATTTTTAGGCTCTGATGGTTATTTATGTCCTTTTTCAGTCCGCCCTAATGACTAACAGGACGTTCCCCTCCCAGCTTAAGCCTGAAACCCGTTATACACCCACAGCTTTAGTCTCAGACACATAAAATGTCACATTTCCTGGATTGTTGATGCTTTTTCTTCCCAGAATCCACAAGGAAAAACCCATTAAGACCTGATCTGTAGAGAACAGAGAAAGGGAATGAGTAAAATGAGTAAAAAATACACGAGATTATTGAGAACAGAAAAAGAAGAAGTTTTACTTTTTAAATCAAAACGTTGAGTTTCATCAGCTGAGCAGGAAACCTCCCTTCCTACATCACAGCTTCTTAAACCGTGTTTAGAGTTTAGTTGGATTTCTGATTTTCTGTTTTCAGCTCCTTCTCCTGCTCATGTGTGCTTTTGTTTCCTTAAATCTTTGTCAGACTTCCTCCTGTTGGTTTTGTAGCTCCTTGTTTGTTCCTGATTGTTTTTTCTGTTTTGCTGTTCTTCTTCAGGCCGGTAGCCGAAGCGATGGACCCAGAAGACCAGAGGGTGAAGCCGGTGGAGGTGGAACTCAACAGAAATCTGCAGACGTACCTCCAACGTCTGGGCCTCCTACCGAAAACCTCCTCCTCCTCCTCCTCCTCCTCCGGTCTGAATAAACCTGCAAAGGTGACACGTTCTGTTTGTGAAGTTTAGAATTAACCTTCTTTCCCTCTTTGCGTTCACACGTTTAAAAACGCACACATAGCTTTCGAAAAGGGAAGAACCCAAAGAAAGTGACTCAGATGACTACAAACTAAAGATAACTACAGTCTCTCTTTCCTCTGATTCACCTGTTTGCTGGACGAGGGAAGACTGGGATGATCTATTTTATAATAATCGTTCCTCTTATGTGTGCACTCACAGACCCGACCAGCTAATGCCTTTAAATGTAGCCATAATTGCTTCAATGCTTTTAACATTTTATTTGTTCAAATGTTTTCTGCATCACAAAATGATTAGTTTTCAGCATCAACTGTAGCGTTAAAGTAGAGATCCAGTAGAGAAATGAGGGGAAACGTTGCCAAGTCCAGAGAAAATCTAGAAAACTTCAGAAAATCTGGAGAATATTGAATCATTTTCAGACGACAGCAGGGTCTGACTGGTCAGGAGCGAGGGCGGTTTGGGACTTTGGCACAGAATTGTTTGTTTTGAGTCGATCTTCATCCATCCCTCCAGAGCCTTGTCCTTGACTCTGAAGTCGTCTCCTCCTTTTTCTTCCTTCCAGCTGCTGCAGAAACCTGGACCTCCATCCAGCCAGCTCCTCGCCACACAGGCTGACGGTGACCTTCTCCTGGGCGCCCTGAGGCGGTATCTCGCTGGGCATCTCTTCAGGCACGCTGGGGGGGTGAACCCCTCCGAGCAGGAGGCCCCCTCTCTGCGCCTCCGGCCTTTTTACAACAATGCGATAGAAAATCCTGGGCTCAAAAAGGAAACCAAATCCAGACTTCTGAAGGCGGGAAGAATTCCAGGAGCTTCAGCCAAAGCGCCGCTCACGTCTGTCGATGGTGCGTTTTTAGTCATGGAATAGAAGGTGGGAGGAGGTTCTCTGTAGGTCATGCCTTCCTCTTGGGAATGTTATCATGTCTCACTTTAAAATCTGGATATTTAGTGTTTTATTGAGCTTTACTGCAGTAAAAACTGAGTTAAACTATTTAGTCACTATAGGACCAGCCTGTAACGGTTTGCAACTGGTTTGAGACAAATTTGAGACAAAATATTTAAGTTTGAGTCACACAGAATTCTTATCAGGAACTCCTTAGGAAGGCCATTTTTTGATTTGAAATTTATTCAAATGGTCTTATGTCTAAATCACAGAAGCTTCACAGTGATGTCACTGCTTTAAAAGAAAAACTTTACAAAAGGGAAAAGTTAAATAAATAACCTTTAAAATGTTTGCCCTAACCAGAACGTTCCTCCTTCCGTTTTACAGCCAGATGTTTTAGCTTCATTACCGTTGACCAGTTACGGAGTTAATCCCGTGTCTGTTTAGCCAATAAAAGGTTTCCAGATGCTGCACTGATAGGCGACAGACTTTAAACCCTCCTGAATTTGCCATGAGGAGAAAATGTGTTTCTGCAGCAGCGTTTTGCAGGAACCCAGCTGGGACTCCAGCTGTAGCCGCACAGCAAAGTGTCACTGAAAAGAATGAGACGGCAAAATATTTTAAGATTGGTATCGTTCTAAAGGCTGCATGAGGTCCGCATGTGTTGGACCTGCATGAAGATGCTAAGTTTCTCCATGATGGAAAGATTTAAAAATCATTTTTAGCTTTGTTCAGCAGCGAGTTTTGTGTTTCCAGACAGGAGGATTATTCTGGTTTGGAAACTGGCTTCAGCTTTACTGAGTCAGAGTTTTAGATAAAACTTCTCGTTTGTACTTTAGTGAATTTAATTTTTAATTTAAAAATCAAGAATTGAAGCAGCTGAACATGCACCGATGTGACTTACTTCTGTCTCCACCTCCTCTTATTGACTCATTATGTCAGCGGCGTGGCTCACGGGCCGTTTGAAGTACGACGGAGTACTCGTGCCACGCAGACACAAAAGAAAGTGTTCAGATGAAGCTATTGGTAGCTTGTGACCAGAGGAAACCAGAACTTCCTTTATTCTTTCACAATAAGAGTCTCAAACATACACTACCTCAAAACAGCAGAAGCTCATAAAATAGTTTAATAATTCTGTTGATAAAATACAAACAGAACAATTTAAATGAGCTTCAGATATTTTGAGGTATAGGCTGCACAGGCTGCTTCACAGTGAGAAGGTTGCAGGTTTGAATCCCGGCTGCGTGGAGTTAGCTTGCTCTCCCCATGTGTGGGTTTTCTCTAAGTGCTCCTGTTTTCTCCCACAGACCAAAAACATGCACATGCACTCTAAATTGTCTCTAGGTGTGAGTGTGTAGCTAGTGTCCCCCGCCTCTCACATGGTGACTGCTGGAGTCTACCAGCTCCCAGCTTGGGGTTAAGTAGGTTTAGAAGATGAGTATTTGGAGGTATCTACATGTTTTAGACTCTTATTTTGAAGGATGAAATAAGTTCAGAGTTTCTCTGTGGATCATGTGGAGCACCTCGTATCTGTAAAATATCTCATCATGACCGTTACTCCTTTTTGTTTTTACTGCTCATCCTGTTGGACCAGAAGCTGCTTCTAAAATGAAAGACAAGTTGATTTTAGATTCTAAAATATTCTGTCTCAGAAAAGTTCATCCAGAACGTTGTGAAGAACGTCGGCCGGCAGCACGTGAACGTGGACAACCTGACGCCGCAGGACCTGGACCGGCTGTCCGGTCTGATCGCTGATGCTCTGCTGGTGGTAGACCAGGACCAGGAACCAAACAGGGGGCTGACCCGGGACAGAGGACCTGGACTGAGAGACCTGGAGGAAGAGGTGAGCGACCTGAATGAGAAGATTCCCAGAGAAGAAGCAACAGATGAGGAGGAACTTGTAGAGAATGCTCCGACCCAGAAAGCACAGGAGGACCGTCCTTCACTGGCAGCGCCTCAGGGTAAATCTGTCATTCCTTTAGATTTTAATGGATTCATTAAAATCATAGTTTGGGTAAAAGTAATAAACAAAAACATTTATTATAATTAATACATTTTACTAAAATCTGCTATGTTCAGGAGCTGAAATCTTGTGTTTCTCTATAATTATCAGTAAATTTGAGACATTTTCTGAGAACAAAATCAGACTACAAACTTAGGATACGAGTCTGAAATGTTTGAGGAGGGTTTCAGTTTGTGTTTCTCATCCCTGGACACAGATTTGTGTTATTTCTCCCAACAGAACGCCACACAGACACAGAGGAAGCCAGCATGAAGGAAATGGTAAGAACAAAAGCGAACTTGCAGCTTTCAAAATAAAATCAGATTATTTTCAACATCAGTAAATTTAAATAAGCAAAATGAAAACTTCCTGATAAAACATAAATTATATGAAAGGTCATCTTGCTTTCTGCCATCAGTTTAATATTATTATGTTTTAGTTTTTTTTAATTTTCATAAACAAATGTTTGCTCTAAATCCTGGATTAAAACCTCGCCATGATGTTAGGAAATCATCTGGATCGTGCACGGAACCTGCAGGGTGTCGGCGAGGTCTTCAGGTGTGTTTTAGAGCCACGGTGGGCTTCTGATGACTGAGTAAGACAGGAAGTCCTGATGTAGCAGCGTCCTGACTTCCTGCCTCCAAACCAAAAGCGTTTTTGAGAATGAAGTGGAGGGTGAGGGACCATTTAATCTCCTTATGCAGCCATAACCATAATCTAGCTTTTTAAACTTTGAAAAAATAGTAAAATAAGAAATATCCTGACAAAAAGACCACAATAGGTTTTTAAATCTGTAGCTCCTGTTGTCCTCGACGTCTCCGTTTAATCCGGGTGTCTAATAGCGTAAATGTCCCTGAAGCCGGCCCTCTCCATCTGACTGATACTCAGCTCAGTGTGAACTTGTACAGAAGATTAGATTTAGAATTGCTCAAAGACAGGACAAAGTAGATTTTTAGCCCGGTGTTTCTGTGACGGTGATGTTTGACTTCTGACAAGAGGAACAATTACCCTGAAGCCTGAACCGGGAGAATAAAAGCATATTATAACCGTGTTTAGCTGACAGCGTGACTTTCCTTCCATTTGATGCAATTATCTCCTCACGCCTGCACGGTGACCGCCGACGCATTAACGCCGACAGGACAGACCAGACGCCCACCTGAACTTTAACCGTTCAAACAAAAGAGTCACAAATCTCCTAATCTGGAATAAAACAGCTGAGATTATAACAAGAAAAATAAATAAATATTGTAAAAAAACATGTTTAAACTCTTCGGGGCAGAAGTAGTGACTTAAGTTAAAGTAACACAGAGCTCCTCCCTGCTGTAGCTAGCGCTAACATTGAGCTAACACTAACAATAAACCACGAAGTAAAAAGATCCAAACTGTTGGACAAAAATATTATTACTACAAGTCTAGTAGCAACAAAGCCAGGTCACCATCAGTCCATGATTTTGTAGCCTCCTTTAGCTTCCTCAAACTAGCGTAGGCCACGCCGATGTTCACTCTGGTTTTAGCGCTTTGCTTCACCTCCAAAGACATTACTCTGTTACTTTTACTTCCAGGTTCCGCCATGATGACAACAGAAAAACAAAATTCTTTTTTCTTCTTCTTGTGCTTTTTATTGATGATCTGTGAACTGAAAAAGCTAACTGCACAGAAAATAGCTAACAGCTACAAAACTGTTAAGTGCCGTGTCTGGCCAGCAGAGGGCTGCAGAGTGGTGTCAGATATGAAACTGGTGAAGTTTCTAACCCAACAATCACTGAGATCTATGTTAAAGCTCTAGCTTAATGTTTAGAAAACTAGTGTTACTTTAAAGAAAATCTTTTTTACGTAAGTGTATATACTCATGGACAAACTTTGCGTTAATAGTAGCTCTAATTTAATTTTCATTTTTGAAAACTTTATAATTTATGATTTTAGAGTGATTCTCTTTAATCTGCCAGGTTAAAAATATTTCTCATCAGCTTGTTAGGAGTCCTGTAGAAAGGGAGCGGCCATGTTTGAAAAGATTAATTTCAGACCAGATCAATCGATAATGTGAGCTTTAGTCCCTTTTATTGACATTCATGTGCAGCACCACAGAGAATGAAATGATGAGTAAAATTTGAGTACCTCAGTAGTCTATTACTGTGGAATATGGAAAAACCTGAACCAGGAACTAAAAGGTCACTAAGTGTAAGTAAATATGAAAATGTAATCCAAGATTGTTTCTGTGATTTTAGTTTGAAAATCAGATCAGGAAGGTAATGATGCTGATTTTATTTTGTAAAAAGGGGCAGATAATAAAAGATAATTTCTTCTCTTCATTCAAACTATGTCGATTCTGTTGTGTTTAAGTCATTTTTTTATTTTTGAATGAATAAAATAAAATAAAAATAAATAAAATAGTGGGAAAATATTGTATTTTGAAACACTTAGCTGCTTTTTTACTGATTTTATGGCCCTACTGTCCCTGGTTAGATAATAAATTCACTTCTTGATGTTATTAAGTTGATGACTCGTGATCTTCGCTCCAGGCCGAGAGCAGCAACCTGTTGACCAAACTCCTCACCTACCTGGATAAAACCTCCTTCTCCGGTCTTCCCTCGGTGAGGAGCCGCGCGGACGTCGGCATGGACACGCCCACCAGAGACCGGCAGGTGGGCCTGGAGAACGTCCAGAGTCGCACCAGCGAGGCAGCGGTGACGGTGCAGAAGAAGGACACCACCCAGTCTGTGGAGGAGGTGTCTGAGGTGGAGGGCTGGATTAAGGAGGTGGCGCCCCCTCCGGCGTCGCTCGTCTACAAGGAGCCGCACAAAAAAACGATGCACGCTCCGGAGCTTCAGCTGGACGTCAAAACCGGCAGGAAGAAGCCAGAGGACGACGTCTTTGGTTACGTCATCACCGACACAGAGTAAGGACGAAGTTATTAACAGACGCGTAAATAGGATTTATTATTGTTACGCTGATTTTTGATGAATCTATATATTTACACATCAAAGGTAGATTTAATCTTTAGTCATAAAGAATAAAACATTTCTCCATCTTGATTCATCTGCATCCTCTTTCGTCGGTTATTTTCAAACAGATTCTTTTATTCCTGACGTTTTTCATTCCAGGTTCCAGATTGCCAGGTTTTATTTCAGCTCCTGCAGGTTCAGCCCTTCAGGTGTCCCTGTCTCCTTTCACCCTTTGTCTCGGTTCCCGTCATTCAGAGCTATTTAGCAGAAAAACTGTAAATGTGTTGAAGAGGAGAAGCATCTTTTGTGGTGCCGAGGTCACAGTCACAGCCTTAATTCACTGAATGATATATTTTTCAGTGATTTTTGTTTTTCCTGGCAGCTGAACTGACAAGACCTTTTTCCTTCACCTTCCACACGTTATTATATAAAAGTGCAGCTCTGCTGGGTGTGAATCCTTCTTGTGTTTGTTAGAAATGAATAGAAGTTCATGTTCTAAACCTCAACAAGCTGAAGCTTTTATGTTCTGTGTGAATAACGACGGGTTTATGTTGCAAAATAACCCAAATCTGTCAGGATTCTCAGAGTATTTCATGATTTGTCACTTCTAACCATCAGATTTAGGAAACCTAACAGTGGTTTTTGCACCACAGAAGGTGCTAATTGATGCTTTTCACATCAGGCTAAATGACCATTTTTACAGTTTTAATTAAATCAAACAGCTTGAATGTGAAACAACAAACAAGCTGTCGATGCAGAATGTTTTTATTCCTCTTCAGCTGTGGACAAAGTTTAAGATTCTTTACTAACTTCTGGTTTTTGTCACCATCTCTCCTCCTTCATGACTCCTCTTTGTCTTCAGTCGGCTCCAGACAGACGAAGGTCTTCACCTGATGGAGATTCTGGCTCGGCGAGCAAATATCCAGATGACGGATTTGGCGGAAGTTTTGTACGTATAGCTGCTCATCTTTACTTTCAGCTGAGAAATGTGTGAATGTTGTCCCTGATCTGACAGACACCGATATCATCTGAGTCTCATATGAGCACCGTGGTGTTTGTGGAAAGCTGCCACGTGAATTATGTTTGGATCTATAAATTAATTTCTACTGAGAAACTATGTTCTAGGTGAGATTGGCAGAAATGTCACCGGGCCTTTCCACCGGACGTGTAAGAGTCGCTTAACATGTGCAACGTAACACGCCGCAATTAGCCGCTTCCCCCAGCCGTGAAGCGTTACGTTTCGGAAGTGTTCCTGAAGCGTCGGGACGTGTTGCTTATGCGCTACGCTTCCAGAACGCATCAAACTCTGCAGTTCAGATCGGGCCAGACAGGAAGTCAAACACGAAAGCAGTGTAAAATATCCAGAAAATTTCAAAATAAAAGTCACGGTCAGATTTCCAGTATAAAAGTCTGTCATTTTTGGATACATGCTGCTGTCTTTCTGTTGCTTGTTTTGCTTTGAACTCCTGAAATCTCGCGTGGTGTTGCAAATCTCCCGTGATTTCGTGACCTCGCAGGGCCAGCTGCATGGAACGCTTTCGCTGCCTATTTCAAGTATGAAACGCTCTTGGTAGGAAGGGAGCTTGCAGGTAAAACTCGTCTATTATGTTAAGCATCGCTTACACATTTGGTGGAAAGACTGGACATTCAAAGCTTCCATTTGTTGGCCCTACAGTTAGTTTAACAAAAACATTTCCATAAGTTAAAGACCCAAGTTTTATTTCCTCTTTTAAAGACATTTTGCATCGGTTCTGGTGCCGATAATGGCCGGAGACGTGAACTAACTCAGTTCTGGTTGGTGTTCTGAGCCTCATGTAGAAGCTAAAGGGTTAAAAAACAACAAGTGACTCACACAGCTAACACATATTTTACCTACGGAGGCCCTCAGGGGACATTAGAGAGAAAAAATGTACTTTAACCTTATTTTCTTAAGAAAAATAGAAAAATAAATCTTGAGACCTTTCAAAATTCTCTCTCTCTCTCTCTCTCTCTCTCTCTCTCTCTCTCTCTCTCTCTCTCTCTCTCTCTCTCTCTCTCTCTCTCTCTCTCTCTCTCTCACTCACACACACACACGCTCATTTATTATTATTATTTTATTTTTAGGATTTTATGAACAGCAAACATAAAAAGGCAAACCTCCACGTGGACTGTTAGATGTTTCCTATTTGAGAACATTGTGTCAAAAATCTACGTTTCGCTTATTTCCTATGATTTACTCAGATTTGCTACAGCTGGATTACTGCAGCTTCAGTTTTTAGTAAAGCTTCTAACATTATTTATAGTTTTGGTCGTAAATAAAAGAAGACGTGTCTCCTCACTAGATGACAAATACAAATCTACACACGATGCAAACAAGGCGTTTGGTGCAAGAATCTAAAAATAAAATCATCTAAATGCTTTTAACGTCCTCTCTGCCCTGTAATGTAACGGCGCCCGTGGCCATGCAGCTTCCCAGCTGCCAGACGGCCAAGCAGTTAAATAAAAATGAGAATTGCATCAAGAAAAACCTCCTTCAGTTCAGCAGCCATTTAAAATTACCACCAGCTCTCTGCACAGGCTGGAGAGGCGGATGACTCAGAACGTCTATAGTTTACTTTCCTGACAAGCCGTCTACCTGTAGGCCTGAGTGGGTGGCAGTTCTCTCAAAGGGGAGCATCACATACCAACACGCTTCAAATGTTCCCCGTAAGAGACGAGCGGCGCCAAATCCTCCACATTCTCACCCCGATCGTCCCCCCCAGCACGTCGGATCAGAGAGGGCAAACTGGTGGGATCAAAGCGGAGAGGCACAAGGATGAGAACGCAGGAGTCCGATGAAGTGGACTTATTTTTATTAACACTTTTCCTCCTGCTGCAGGGTTAGAGGGGGTAAAGAGAGAGAGGAGTGTTGCTCGTCCACTTTATTGACACGCCACTCTGTAAACATCTATTAATAAAACCACCTCTTGCTATACCGTCATGGTTTCTTTTTCTTTTCTCATCATCCTTTTTCCTGTTTCCCCTCCGGTCTAAATGCTTTTCCATCTTTGCACCTCTCAGTGACTTTGCAGCGAGGTGAAAACATCGTCGATGCAACGAGCTGCAGCAGCAGAACTAAGGTTGCTTGTATTTCAGCACAATATAGTCTGACAGGATTCTCTACGTTTGTAGTAGAAGAATGTTTGTTCTCAAATCTCATAAAAGGACCTCGTGGTCTCCGACCAAGGCCTTCTTATTGTGCAGTCATGTTTACAAGTTTCATTTTCATTTTCATTTTCAGTCATTTTACACCTGGGATAGAAACACAGACGAGCTGCATCCTGACTTTAACAGTCATTTAAATTCAGTGGACATGCAGGAGGGAGCAGAGTTTGTGCAAAGAGGAGAAGTTACAGTAATATTTCAGCCCTGAAGCCCAGGGCTCATTTTTGAAATTTCCACTTGAGGAAGCAGCAGCTTCTTTAACAACTCTTACGGCCAAACGGAACAAGTCTGGGCTCCAGGGTGAAGAGATGCTTCAGCAAAAGTCGGACTCTTCATCACCGGGCCGGAGAGAAATTTACTCAAGTCTAAAAATAAATGAACTAAATTGAATGTTTTGTTGGCCTTTGAAATAGTTTCAGACAGACTCCAGGACCCTGATTAGCTTCTCTGCTGTTAAAAGCTTCCATTCTTCCATAGCTGATCCCCAAAACGTTGTTCTGCAGTTGTTCATTAAAGCAAATATGCATTGTATTTAATGACAGTAAAGTTTTAAACATAAGCTGCAAACAAATCACGTCCGTTTTCCGCCGCTTGTCCGAGGTCAGGAGTTAAAGTAACTGTCCGGAGTATTTCTTTTATCTGATGGCACCGTCTAGTGGCTGAAAAGTGAATCACACCAAGAGTTCGTTGTTGGCGACTGCGCTTTTCTGGTTTATGAATGTGCTTCTGTAGCCGACAAACGGAGCTAAAACACGTTGTTTTACAAGTATTATTCTCATGTCATGTTGTGTTTTCATATATTTATATTTTAAAGACTTACTTGATCATGAAAAGTTCATCAATGCTGCATCAGCCGAGGTGCTTCCTTAAATTTGAAGCACATAAGCGGTAGTCTAACGCTATTGGTTCATTCTCGTCGCCGATCAGTTTCCTATTGCACGGATTAAACAGGGCAGGGGGCGGGCTTAGCCAAAAAAAAAAAGACTTATCGCTTACATTAAAAACAATCACTTTTACGGATTTCTGAAAAATCATAATTCCTGAAAGGGGAAAACTCTGGATTGCTGCTTTAATGGGTTCAGGAGGAAAACCCAGACATTCCTCTCTCCAGTATCCAGTCCTGAGGTTTCCTCCCGGCGGGATGATCCTGGGAAAAACATCTTAATCAAATGCATGAACCACCTCAACTAATGACTTTGGATGAGGAGGAGCAGCAGCTTCCCTTGGATGATGGAGCTCCTTCCCTAATCTGTAAGGCGGAGCCAGGATAGCCTGTGGAGGAATCTCACGTCTGCTGCTTGTTCCTGGGCTCTTTTTCTTTTAGTCCGATTCAAATTGATCAGCTGCATGTGAGGTTTGGAGCAGAAGTAGACCAGTAAATTCAGCTTCTTCATCATTGTGATCAGCTAGGGCAGGGGTAGGGAACCGTTTATAAATGACAACATTAGAACCAAAACGCCAACATAAATAAAACGTTGTCTGTAAACCTGAAACTTTAAAGACTTTCCAATCCAATTTATTTATAAAGCACTAATAAAAACAGAAAACTGTACCAAAGTGCTGTACAAGAAAAAGTAAAAAGATAAAAAATAAAATAGTATAAAATAGAATGACTAAAATAATACAGTGGCAACAAGATCATACAAGTCACAATAAAACCAACCACTTCAATCAAAAGCCAGAGAAAAAAGGTGAGTCTTCAGGCGAGATTTAAACACAAGGAGCGCGTCTGCCTGTTTTACATTAGGCAGCTCGTTCCACAACCTTTAAAACTCAGTTGAAAGTTTTCTAAGTTGAGAGAGACATCGGCTTGTTGAGTCTAACATGGTGACCTGAAGCTGGTTTATGGATGGGAAATGACAGAATGATGGATTCTTATGGCCTTAACTTAAGTTTTTGAGACAACCAATAAAACAGCGATGATGATGATGATGATGATGATGATGAAGAGGATGATGATGAGAAAAGATACACAGACCTTGGTTGGCTTCTTTCAGGTCACCCTGAAATCTGGCATTAGAAATCTGTGAAGAATGATCTGATCAGATTATAATTTTTATTTTCGGATTATTCATCCGGCCAGCACAGCTGTTTCTTTAATTACTGATTTATTGCAGTCGCTTGTTTGCTGTTTCATCCTCTGATGTATCGAGTTATTTCTGCCTCATATAGATATTTTTAAAGATTATCGTGCATTTATTCTTATTTTAGAGGAAAAATTGGCAAATTAAGGCAATAATGAACTTCGCTGACCTCAGATTTAAAGAGAGACTGGAATTAATTTTCCCTGTGTGTGTGTGTGTGTGTGTGTGTGTGTGTATGCACGCGCGCATTTGCATGCATGCATGCAGGTAGCTATTTGATGGCTTGGCATTGTGTAGTTTCCACACACCCACCCACCCACACACACACACACACACACACACACACACACACACACACACACACACACACACACACACACACACACACACACACACACACAGACACACACACACCCTGTCCACCCCCGCCGTCCAGCGCTGTTGTTCTCCAGGCACCTTGCAGCGCTCCTCAGCTGCTGTATTGAGCCCCTGGGTGGTCTGCTCTGTTCTCCTGTTCTAATGCACCTTTTGTCTTTGCTCCTCTGTCCTGGGAATGAAAGGAGTGAGCCACACACAGGGGAGGGTGATGGATCGGAGGCAGAGAAAGCCGAAGAGCGACGGGTAGATATAGATGCAGAAAGAGAGGTGGAAAGCCGGGGGTCTCCTTTGTTGCGAGCGCAGTAAAAGCCCAGCAGGGGGAGCCGCCTTGACAATTTGTCAGAGGCGCCACGCTTATTCTTCAAGGCTGCCTGGCTCCTCACCACCGTGGCAACAGCAGTCACCTTCAGCCGAGTAATTAAGCAAAAAGACAAAAAGGGTTGGAGGGATGACACTCCTGAATTACCTGCAGCTCTCATCAGTTTGTAGATTCTCCTCTGCTGGAATATTCTTTTCTCTTATTCAGTTTTTCATCTCAAACTGTTTGTAATTTTAAATGTGAATTTCTTGACACGTTTTATGGTTTATCATGCCTTCCAAAGAAAATATTCTCTACACTGTAAAAACGATTTCTCAGAATCAGGTGACTTAATACCATTTTTTCATTATTTTGTTTGCACATCTATTCAGAAATAATTATTTAAACTGTTAATCAGGCAAAATCATAAACTACTGGCATAATTATTCATTCCTGCTAATATATGTGATTTGTTTTATAAATTTGCATTAATCTGTCCTGATTTTTAGTATTAATGTCTATTTAAATGAATTGTAGAAGCTCCTGATTTTATTTTAAATGAAAATTACAGTAATTATATATAACTATATAACTTTATAACTTTGTATGAACTCTTTTTAGCTTTTATAGTCACTCTCATCTTAAAAACTCTTCACTACTGTGATGCTTTTAAGTAAAAAACCCACATAAATGGACATTTAAGTAGATGAAGTCAAGTTGAAACAGTTTTTTTTAAACTAAACAAGCGATTCTTTAAAGTTTGACTGCATCGAGTGCACTCGTAGTGAAAGTCTGCATTAAAGTCTAATCCTGCTTCCATTTAGCAGGTGTCTAACCTGCAGGCAGCTCGACCTTCCACCCCTCACAGAATCAGCAGATTAGCATATTACAGCAGGAAAAGTGTCTGTGAACAAAGTAGCTGGCGACCTGTGCGCCCCCAGCCGCCGACAAGGCAGCTAAACTTCCCTTTTCCAACCGTTTCCTCGTGGGGCCGCAGTCGGAGAGCAGCGCGCCTGCAGCAAAACGTCCACACTGGCAGCGAATGAATCATAAGAGCGAGCCTACACACTGTCAGGACTCGAAACAAACCTGCAGAGTGACTCACACCCTTACGTTTCATTTGGAACAATTCGATACTGATTAGGTAATACTGACGGTGAGGACTTTGAGCGAAACGGCCCTGGAAATGTTTTTAGCTGCAGCCGTGGCCTGGTAGTGGTGGAGGGCAACATGGCGGGCGGGAGGGAAGAGGGATGTGGGTGGCATCGCCGAGCCTTTGACTGTAGCTGGCTGTCGAATAATGATGGCTGTTGTGTAACCAGAAGAGCGTAGACTAGAGGGTTTTGTATTTTTTTAAAACAGGAGTGCTGAGGTGATGTAATGTCTGTCTGAGCTCAGGGGGTCGTATCAAAGAGCCGCCACCAGGAGGAGAGAGTGGGCCTGGACTGGATGGATGAGAGACGAACGACTGCTGATGGAGACAGAGCTGCAGGCACAGAAAAATGTCTTCATCAGTCATTCAGTCACAGGATTTAAGCTTCAACAACTTTCTCCTGAAACAAACAGTTACTTTGGTTTTACGTGGATTTATCTTTCTGCTCATGTCTCAAATGGAGCGCAGGATGAAGCCAACGTGAGATAATCAAAGCTGTTTGGTTTTAAAACTGTAGTTTTAGATGCATTAACACACATTATTACACTAAATAAGGCAAAACAGCCCCAAACATGATTTTGGAATTAATGACACAACATTTTAGCAGCAAATACCATCATGATAGGAAACATAAGCTGGGAGAAAAACCAAGAAACAGGAAAAAAGAAAATAAATGAAACATAGATTCTACAATTATTAGATCAGCTGGTGACTAGTTAGGATGTCTGATTCAGACTAGTTCTGATTTAAACCTCAGCGGTTTTTATTTATTTTTACCAAAGTTAATTGCTTTAAGTCATCATAAAATCTGAGATTACTCTTCCTGATCCTCTTGTGTAGACGTATTTTCTCTTTAGTGACATCTACTGTTTAGGAGGGGATCTGCAGTGATTCTCACCTACAAATATAAATGATGTTATGTTATAAATGAATGAATAATAACTAGAGGAGGGTGGTTTAAGCTGAGAAAATCATCCTGGCAGTGCAGAATCCAGTATCTCTGGTGGTACGATGGTGCTTCACTGGTCGGGGTTTTGGTGCTGTTGCATATGTGTGAAGATTCACCAGATCTGTTAATCAACAGGCTAGGGATGGAGGGGGGGTGCTCCTTCACAATGATTCTCTTTTTCACTGGAAAACCTATAGTCACTTTTACTGATGTAGAAATGGTAGGGAATGTGCATCCATTTAATTAGCAACATTTCAATCTCGATCATTTCAAACAACCAAAGTGGTCCAGAGGGCTTTACAAACAAAAACGATGCACAACGTGTACAAACTAAAAGCAACAGATAAAAACCATAAATGCCATAAAAACAGTAGAACCCTGCACCAGAGATCTGTAATAACGCTTCAGCCTGACTTTAAATAGGAGATCCTTCCAAAGCCTTGGGCCAAGCATGGAGGTACGCCTGGACCGAGGGGCTGTGTGCTGAACTAAATCATTTGGTGAACACCGTTTCAAAAGTGATGCTAAACAGGGTGGAACTTAGCAAAACATGCGGGTAGCATCCTTCAAAAATAAGCCACAATCCCATGCATGTTTCTTGGTAGGTTGCATGATTTCACTTTTCCACAAGAAAAACCCTCTCGTTGGCTTATGGAGGATCATACACGGTCACAACGGCTTGGCTCACATGTTCCTCTGGATTGGCGTCCCATTCCTCAACCAGTGTGATGGTGTTGGTCATTCTGCAGATGCACGGTCCTCACAGGTACTCAGTAACGATGACAAAGCAGGAGTTTTAAAACGAGGAAGTAAATTACAGAAGATACATTTTCTTATCGATGTAAAATGTATTTTTTCAGTTCCATGCTTCAGTATCTGTGAAAAAAGAGGCTCCATGATGTTATTCTGTGTTTTAGTTTATTATACACCAGATATCTGCATCTATAATCATCAAAAATGATTTTACTTTTGAATTAAAGGAGTAAATATTTGCTCTTAATGAATGATCGTGATGTTCTATCCTCCTAAATGATCAATTGGAGCCAAAGAAGGCGTAGAAATGACTTCTTGGGTTATTTGCAAGCTTTAAAGTCGATGTGAAACCTTTTGTGTGTCTGAAGCCGACAGATGGACGTGCGATAAACTCAACATGAGCCGTTCTCCCTCTTCATCACACTCGGAGACTTTTGCCTGTGCTGCCTGATGAATCACTTCATGGATGTGGCAAATATGTCAGCCTGATGACTCTGAGGAGGGAAGTAAGAGTGGTTTCAGAAGGCCGAGCAGCTGAAACGAGCTCCTTCCATCGCTTTTGTGTCTTTGGCTGCTCGGTGCATCAATATGTAAAACTCCAGAGCAAGTTCTCTGTGGAATAAAGCAGGTTTTATATTTATAAATGAGCCAAACATTGGAATTAATAACAGGAGCACCAGACGGAGTATTTTCTACTTTTCTTGAAGCACTCATTAGGTTCCTCCCCTGCGGGTCATTAATTTGACTCGGCCTAATTGGTTTGTTATTGTACCTTAAATGTTAGAATAGTGTAGCATTACTGCTGCATGAAAACCTGGTGAATATACACTGCTGGTCATGTTTTTCTCTGATATACTGGCCTCAGGACCCCAGAAACCCAATTAAAAAAACCCAAACTGGTAATGAATAAAAACGTACGCAGCTGGGAGCGTTGCCCAACTTTAGGGTTGGATAAGTAAACCTAAAACAGTAGTTACTCCTGTGCTTTTCTGATTTGTTGTTGAGTTTTTTGCTGAAACAGTCGATGGAAGGATTATAAAATATTACAGGATATCTTTTTATTTTTCATTTAGAACAAAGAGCAGCAGCGCTTTCTAGGATCCTGAAGAACACAAACAGCTTTTATTTCATGCATACCTGTTAATTGTTTTGCTGATGCTTTTACTTTAATTGTTCAAACAGAGGAGGCTGACCCCACAGCCTGCAAAATGCACCCAACCCTCCCAACCAACACAGTTTAAATCCATCACTGAAAGCTTTCTTTCCTGTCAGCAGCATTAGGATGTGACTCCATTAATGATGTCACCATATTTTATAACGCCGCTGCTACAGTAGAAGTCGCGTCCTGTAGCGGTGCACAATGCGTCCTGGAGGGGGGCGCTGTAATGTATCGCCCTGCTGCGTCTTTAATCTGAATCAGAGCAGAAAAACAAAAGGTTAATCACGTTGGGAGACCCTCGCCTCGACGCTGACCACCCAGCTTCTCCCCTCAGTCCTTCAGTTCAGGCTGCATTATCGGCGTAAACGCTGGGAGAACATGGGGGAGCGAAGCTTTCCATCGCTTTTCATCTGCTGCTGACTCTCTGAATTTATCACAACAGATTGTATTGCAGTCACATGACGTTGAATCAGGATGTAAATGAATAAAGTTTCCTGAGCGTTGTATATAAGCCCTTCCTCTTCTCTGTTGCCAACATCTCCTCATCCTGACCTCCTTATCTTTATTTCCCTGCGTGCTTAAATGCCGGCGGGCAAATTACATTGAGATTCAAGAGGTTATCTCTCAGTTGTGATGGGATTGCAACAGCCTAAAGGATCGCCACAGGTTAATGCCTTTTTTTTCTTCTTCTTCTTAGTGGCCATGTATGGCTGAGCCTTAATGAGCACAGCTCCTTTCTCTGTTAAAACAATGCAAATCCGCTGGGAGGGAATGGATTCTAAGCGTGCCTTTTGTAAAAGCTTTTATGTTTGTTTGTTTTTCTCAGGGTGGTGGGACCGGCCGTGACCTTCAAAGTCGGCCACAACTCCCAGAACGTCAGCACTGCAGATGTGGCCAACGTGGCGGGTAGGTTCTCCTCGGCTGGGTAGCGTTGCCTTTATGTTGACAGAAAGAAAGACAGCCTATTATCGTCGGCTTTCTGCTGCACCTGAGGCCCCGATGAGCCTTTTTCAGAACATGTGACACCTGACTGCAATGTTGGTGGGTGTGTTTCCTAATCCTCCACATGTTTCTGTATCCTCTCCTGCAGCTTCTCTCTGGTTAATCCGTTTATTTGTGTTCAGTTTGGCCGTTCTTTGGTAAAGTGTTTGGGCTTTTTTAAGGAAAGAAACACTTTTCCGCCATTTTTTCCTCAATCTTGGTGACCAATTCCCCAGACTAGAAGGGACCACATGTTATTGATGCATTAAAGACCAAGTTCACTTAGAAACCATTTTTACTTGTTAATTTTGAAATATGACAATATGAAACATGCAGGCTTAGGGTGAAAATAGTCTTCTACTCCTATTTCCTGTATTAGTCGCTTATGGAAAATAGACGGTGAAACACTCGGATTAGAAAAGCCTGACGATTGCACGTCACATTGTCAAATTAGCATTCATGGACTCACCCATCTTGACTGGCGAAGGAAAAGGCTGTTGTTGGTTTAGCGACCAGGAAACAGCAGAGAACGTCTCGGCTAGTAGAAGCTAACCGTTAGCATTAGCAACTCCACCACACAGCAGAACTCCTCCAGGCTTGTGTTATTTGTGGAGATAAAACATCAACTTTGCAGAGCAAACAGAGTCAGTGGTAGAGTCGTGTTGCTGTTAGCCAATCAGAGGAGAGATGTCCAAATCCTGCCATCTGAAGCTAAACTCTGCTCTAGCTCACTTCTAGTTCCTGAAACAGGAGCGCCCGAGCTTTTTCCCCCAGAGATCGACTCACAAGGGATTGATTTATGAGCACTGCACATGAATTAGGAAAAACAAGTGAACTTGGTCTTCAAAGGATCAAATCGGTTTATGTGATGAATTTAGGTTTAAAACAGGGTGGTGGAAAAATTTTATATTAAAATGAGGTTTAGCCAGTTTCTCACTGACATACATGAAACTAAAATTTAAGGGAAAACTGCAAAATTCCAGCTGGAATCAGACTGACTTGGTAGTTTGGATACTTTTGTGTGTGTAGAAATAAATTGCAATATTTGTGCAAATTTTCTCATCTTGTGACAGAATTGAATTTGTTAGAAATTTATTCTCCTTCCTTCAGGTTTGGGAATTATAATTCTGTGATTTGGCTCCAATCAGTCAGAACTTGGTTCCATAGTTTGCCAATCCTCCGAGTTTTCTCCAACACTTTCAGTCTCACAGAAACTAATCTGAGAAATGTTCATGATGGGCTCCATGTGTCTGCAGCAACTATTCCGAGAAAAACGGTTCAAAATGAAAAAGTGAATTAAATTCCCCCACGACAATTTAAAACATTTTGGACACTTTCCATCGCAGCTCGGGGAGATTTTGGTTTAATCCAGATGTAAGAAAAGAGTTAACCAGCTAAACATTTCCTGTTAAAGCTTTAAAAAACACCATCATAACCAAATCTGTTCACTAAAATCCCATTTCTTAACACTTTGTACAATTTCCTCTTCAGACCTTGGTCGTTAGAACATGCATCTCATTTAAGCAGCAAAATTACCCTTTGATTACGGCCTCATTGCTCCACCTTCTAGCTCCCATTCAGCTGCGCCTCACACTGATTTAAAGAAAACCTGCAGAAAACACCACGAATCACTAGAATGATGCAGTCACAATCGGATCTTTCTCAGGGGAAGTTTCTGAGGTTTTGTTGGATTCTGCCTGAAACACAATTTCACACAACTTCACACTTGATAAACTATAACGGCAGGAAGAAAACCTAATGTGTTTGCAAAGTCAAATTTATATTTGACTGTTCTGAATCATGTGGAGGGACTTTAATCGACTTGTAAAGACATTCTAAAGGTGTGTGTGTGTGTGTGTGTGTGTGTGTGTGGAGCTGCAGCGAGACTCACGGTAATGAGGCGAGGGTGTTAATGAAGTGGGGAATATAGAAAGAAGAAATGTTTGCCATTAACCAAGCTGTCAGTCCAGAGAGAGACAACTTTCCTGATATTCCCAGGGTTTAATTCACACAATTCCAATTTACCTGCTCTGGGAAATTGGGCCTGTCAAAATAACTTACACGAGTAGCTCACTGCCTAATTCTTTCTTCTTATCCCCAGCTGACAATTGCATCCCCACCTTCTGAAACATTCTGAATTTTCTCTTTCTCGCCCTCAATTACACACACACACACACACACACACACACACACACACACACACACACACACACACTTGGAGCACTGATTATGCAATGGCTTCTCTCTGTTTTTAAGTGCTGTTGTTGGCGTTCTCATTTCCCGCCCGGCTCGGCGGGGTCACGGACGAGCCTCGATTGCTATTAATGCAAACATTTGACAGAACGTGCTCAAAATGAAATGCGCCGTCCTCTCGGCTAAAGTGCAATGGCGTGGGCGGGCCATCTTTAAAGTGTCGTTTGTCATATTCAACTAGAATATCAATCCATCCCATAGGGTACATAACCCCCCCCTCACTGGGGTTTATGGAGGTTTTCTGAAACATTAAGCTTTACATGGCCATTGTAATGATGTCGTTTTATCATCATTTACGGTCGCTCAGCAGCGCAGAGGGAAGGCTGGACGTCCACATGCTCTCAGTCTAACTGCAGGGTCGGGCTTTTGTTGGAAATGATTTAGTTTTATTTAACGTGATCTTTGCAAACACGTCGGTGAGGCTTCAGCGAATGGCACGGAAGTGTTTCAGTGGGAAGGTGGGATTTAAAAAAGAGCTTTTGTTTTGTTTTAAACGTTTCGCTGGTTGTGGCAAAAAGTAAAAAAGAAGAAAAACCAAAGAACATGTTTGGCTTCGGGATAAAACTTGATATAGTTTGGTCATTCTGGTATAATGTGCTTTAGATGTAGAAGCCTAAATATGATTGTTGTCACTGAGACAGCAGAGAACGTCACATTGTCAAATAGCAGTCATGGACTCACCCATGGACTCGCGACGGGGAAGGCTGTTGTTGGTTTAGCGTCCAGGAAACAGCAGAGAACATCTCAGCTAGTAGAAGCTAACCGTTAGCATTAGCAACTCCACCACACAGCAGAACTCCTCCAGGCTTGTGTTATTTGTGGAGGTATGACTAGCAAGGCATTCATTCCAACTAGAGACCACTGCAGATGCATTGATTTAACAAGTGTCCCACGCCTTTAAAGGAAAAAAATGTTTTTCTTAAATGTGCTGTTTTGGAAAATTAAGTTCTGTTAACTTTTAATTTTTAATTATTGTATTTTATTAATAAAAGTAGATTGTGATCAAACTTCATGCATATTTCTTTAGATGCTGAAAGTAGCATCTGTAATTGATCAGATAAGTGTCATTACACCTTGTAGTTATTGTTTTGCTTGTGATCAGCCTCTGCACTTTGAAACAAAAACATTTTATATTTGAGTTCATTTATAAAATTTAATTTTATCCTGTAGGTTCATAAACAAACATAACATGTAAAACCTAATAGTTGACACAAAAAAGATGCAATTTGAGAATGAATGTAGTAGATGTGAATTTTTAACACAGCACATGTTTGTGCTCCTCTGAACTGGTCCTGACCTCGAGCCCCCAGAAGCCAAAAAGTCCGATAGATGCTTCCTTGCTGTCCAGACCCGGCGCTGCATTTATAAGCAGCCACGATTCTGCTCCTGTCACGCGCGTCCGCTCATGGTGAGGGGCTCCGGGGCCACCGGGGGCCATTGTCAAACGTGGGGGTGGGTGTCAAGATGGTGGGCAGCGAGGTGATGACCCTCATTGTCCGGCGGAGGGTGGGTGCGTGACCCAGAGGCTGCCTCCAGCGGTGCGTCTCGGCCGTGAGAACGGGACCCCGTGAATGGGCCGGGGGGTCAGGGTCAGGACGGTGGGCAGCTCAATTAGCACTTAAAGCAGGAGCAGAGCAGCTGAGATGGCCTTATCCCCGCTCCGTCTGCTCGCTTGACTTCTACGTTTTAATGCCACCAGCAGTTGTTTTTGAAAACATGCTAATGACGGCTCTTAGTGTGAAGACCGTTCCTCTCAAATGCCCCAGAGCTGTCCTCTCTGGAGAATACTGGCCGTTAAAACACTCCACGCTTTTTTATCCAGAGTTAAACAAGCCAGGCTTGGTTTTCCACAGAGGCTCTTTTCTGGTTTTTACCTCAGGTTAATGTTGTCGTCTTAACCCTCATAATGGGAAAGCAGCAAGTGATGAAGTTATTTTCTGATTAATGAGTCGTCAATTAAAAAACAAACTCCTTCCTGACTAGATCACATAAACAAAAATATGTAAATTACTTGAAAGTGTTTTTATTAAATATCACCTTTCCTGTGTTGATGTTCATTTCTTCTTTAGAGGGCTCCTTAAATGGCTCCAGAAAACATCAAATAACCTCTTGTTAATGATTAATGACTAAATATCTTTTAGATGATGTTAAATGTAATAAGTCATCTTTCTTTTATCAATTCTGTTGAAATCCAGCTTGTACATTATTGTTTTTTTTTTTTGCGTTTTAAAACGACTACAGTCTCTAAACTTTCCCAACAGCTGATCCAAACACAACCATCAGGTTTGCACTGAGTGCTTCTGAATAACGACTCACGGCAACGTTTTAAAGAAACTGTGACTTTAAGATGCTCTAACTACCCGTTAGCGTATCAGTCCAGCTGGACGTATATTCCTCCTCTTAATAGAAGCTGTTCACAAACCTACTAACCCAGCCTTTACTGCGTGTACATTTACACACACGCACGCACGCACACACACACACACACACACACACACACACACACACACACACACACACACACACACACACACACACACACACACACACACACACACACGTCTCTGAGATGCTTGCTGAAACTCTAAAACCAGTGCGGAGTCCTCTGACGGATCTTCTCCCAGCATGTCCATCTGCAGGCACCGTTTTGTCAACAGCGTAACACAAGTCTCACATTTTCATTCACACTTGCTCTAAACTCGTCACACGTGGTGTCAGAATTTACTCGTGCCACTTCCTATCCTGCTCTCTGGAAGTAATTTGTTTGAGGAATGAAACATCACATCCAGTTAGATGGAGTTTGTCCGGTGCTATGATTGCTTTTGCCAAGAGTTTCTTTTCCTCTTAGTGAAAAGAAAAACGCAGCAGGACTTTTATTTTTATTTTATTTTATTTTTTTAGAATATGTTGCCTCTCACCTGAGGATCTCTCTTTAGTCACCTTTATGTTTTTTATATGCTTTACATGTTACTTTATAAAATTATCTCACAAAACCCATGGAAATACCTGTATGCTGTTTTTTTAAATCAAATAACATTTTTTTTTTAGATCAAAGGAGCGTCAGAAAATGATCAGCTGGTAAAGCAAAAAAAAAATGTCTGTCACGGATCTCCATCCCATCTGTCATCCCTTCACTTGTCTCAGGAGGTCGATGCCTGCAGCGAGGGGCTCTTCAGAGGCTACCCTCTCTGTAGCGCCTGGGTCTCCTCTCTTCTTCTCCTGGTTTCCTGTCTTCTCGTTTTCTTCCGTCTGAGTGGATTAGCAAAGATCTCGTATGCTGACAGAACTGACCTTCACTGCAGCTAAACACTTGTCAAAATGCCAAATGTAATTACTGAGCTCTTTAGGTCAAAGTAATGTGTTTCATCTACCTCCCTTCGCCCTGTTATTGATGTTCAGGCCCCCGGCCTGCAGGCTGCCATCTTCCCTCTCGCAGCACCAGCTCCTCTCACATGCATCCGTGTGTCATAACAAAGTGAGGAAATGTAGCTGTAATTATTGCTAAGTAATGTGGTGAAATTGTGTGTTGCTGCCTTGCTAGATGTCTTTCTGTGACTTTGTCAGCCTACAGCTCCCAGATCCTGTGATTACAGACAATTTAAAGTTATCTCAGAGCTGGAGAGTGCTGCCCTAACGCTGCCTTTCAAAGGTCCTCGTCGTCATTATCGTTCTGCTGCAAAGTGCATGCTGGGAAGTCATCAAATCGGTTGAAAGTTTTGACATTAGCCGTCTGCCAAAGAGGCTCCTCTGCTTGTCTTGCATTTGCATCGACTGTTGATCATAAAAATGACTGATTGGTTATTAAACTAAAAGAAGGAATTTAAGTGTGATTTCTGCAGAGAGAAATGTTTGACGTGGATATTTGACAGCCTGTCGGCGCGCTGTCATTCCTAACAGAGCTGACTGATTTTGTGTCATCGCAGCCATTGTGTGGAACTCCGTTAATTGTTCCCATCGATTTCCTGTGTGATTGCATTGGAAATGGCTCTGGCACTGGGATCCATCCAGCGGTCTCCCCGTGCCCTACAGGAGCTGGCAAATCCATTTCAGTTAACTTCATCTGAGCTCACCTGCTAATCAGTTTTCATCGTGTGCCAACGGCTTATCGATTCTAGAAGTTTCTCTCACCTGTTGCCAAAAGAAAAGAATCAGGGAGAGAAAGAGATGCGAGGAGAGCTGGTGGTGTTGTTGTTTGGCAGTTTTCTGCAACGCCGCGCTGTGCTTTTTATCTCCCCGCCTGTCGTCATGTGATTTTTGCGAGATGCCTCATCTAAGCTTTACAAAGCCGGCACACCCCTCCGCTGATCCAGAGTCACCTGTGGTTATTTTGGTCCGACTTCAGAGAGAGCAGGAACGCTTTGCACTGTCCTCTAGAGCTTTGCAAGCATCTGTGAGTCCTGCCGTCGAGCGGAGAGGAGGGATTGGTTGGAGGGGAGGAGGGGAGGGACACAGGTGTTGTGCAGAGCTAGAGTTTGCACAGCGGTGCAGCGTGATCCCCCAGCCAACCTTGCTACTACCCTGCCAGCCACTCAACCAAGCAGCCGGCCTGATTTCCCTCGGAGTTGGCACCGACCTGCTGGCACCACCAGCCCCTCTCCCACTCCCGCAGCTGGCAGGATCTCTGCGAGTTGGCCCCGGCTCCTGACGTTCGCAGCAGGCTTGGCAGACCTCACCCAGATGGCCACCTTGTAGCAAAGCTGGCTTCGCACTTGCATCACTTTTACATCATTCCCTGAGCTACGGAGCAGGGGAAGGAGGAGAGGGCTTCAGCTGCCAGGGCTGATGCATTTCTGTACGTGAGATGTGGGAGTGCTAAACTCTGCTGCAGCTTTCACACTTTCTAATGATGATTTGTGTAACTGCTTCTTACAACAGCAGTGACAGCTCTGACATGGAGGCAGGAGCAGGAAGAGAAGATTTCTCTCTCTCTCTCTCTCTCACACACACACACACACACACTGAACCAACAATGCTGTTTAACTCAAACCTGAACCATCCTACGATAGCTTCATCTTTTACCGTCTAAATGACAGCACCGTGTCAAGGTGTCTCTTGGCTTCATTATTTATTTATAATCTAATTTGAATCCCGCTTCAATCCCGTTTCCTATCATTTATATCCTCTCAGCTTTGTGATCCCAGCTGAACAGAACAAGCCCGGTCCTTCCCAAAACTTGTTAGCGCTGAGGTTGAATAATTTAGTGTACATTCTTAAACTGAACTGGATGAGGAAGAAGTCATCTAGCAGAATTTTCCTAATATCCTCAGATTTAATCACCATGTCTGTCTGACGGCAGCTCCTAATTATCAATTTCTATTCTGCTGTTTCTTTTTTATAGTTATAAGATTCCTCTTTGCCAAAAAGTGTGACTTACAGCGCCCATAATATAACAAAATTACTGCTGCTGAAATATTAAGACACTTTTATGGTATTGAGGACATTAAGACACTGAAGAGGGGTTTTTCTTGTGTTGGTAAAAAATGTCACTTTGTTCTGAGGTTGTGAAGATCTGAAATATTCATATTCTTATGTAGAGAAATATAATGCTGGAATAAAACACATCTGGATGGAGATATCGATGTGATCTGAGCTAGGATTAGTACAAAGAGAAAAGGTGTTTATGAATTGCTAGACTGGCTGTAATTTACCTAAACTGATTTAAATACTGGTGAAAACTGATTTTCCTCAGTTTGCAGTGTTGTGTTGCAACAAAACATACTTTAAATAAAGTTTGTTAACAGTGAAAAACACAGGTTTACTGGCATTTTTTAATTTTAAGGTAAAAAAGTGTTTTGAAAACAAAGTTGTAAATGTATAGCAAGAAAAATGGATTTTTAAACTTTCCTGTGAAAAATAAACCTAAAAGAACTCAGAAATGTAAGAATTCCTCTTTTTTTTGCATGACAAGAATAAAAAATTATTGCAACAGCTCCTCGTCTCCTCAGACATGAGTTTAAAACAAACAAACAACATTAAAAACTCACTCAGGAGCCTTTTATTCAATCTTGACGTCACTCAGAATAAACATTCATTGTGTGACCCACTTGTCTCTCTGGAGGATGGAAATCGTTTTTTTGCACTTTGACTAAATCTCAGACTTTCAGGACTTGTTTTGCCCTTCGCCTCCGTTATTACAGACTCTGGACCGCAGCACTCCGATGCTCGCCGCCTTCCCAGCAGCTCCAAGAGGCCGTCTGGCCTCGGCAACTCATTTTTAGCCATCTTCAAGAAGCCTGATGAGATGTAGAGGCAGACAGCTGGATTGATTGGCCCCTCTTGAGCGCACAGGCCTTGATTACAACTGCACTCAAGTGCTGCCCCCTCCTCTCTTTAGTCCTCTCTGACTCCATCTTTCTCCCTTTTCCCATGATTTCTTTCACCTATAAAAAAAGAGGTTTGTGAGGAGAAGCTGCTGAGGATCGAAAGAGCAGAACGGCTAACGCAGACCAGGCAGGAAAGTAGATCAGGGTGAGGATGGAGCTGCCTGTTAAGGACCGGTTACAGATGAATTTGGAATCTGAATTAAAGCTTTGATGTGAGGAAATTGGATTAATATTTTAAGAGCTTAGTTGGCATCAAGCTAATAGTTTACAAAATTAGAAGGCTAATGTCGGAGCAGTAAATTAGAACACATTTTTCTTATATAAACACCCTTTGGTTGTATTTTTAGAAAAAGAAGCACGGAGGAGATTATTCAGGCTTGACATATTTTTCTGCAAATTGTGTGAAAATAATTGGATTTAAAAGATATTTAAAGGGTTAATTTAGAAAAATAACGAGTCACGTACGAATCAGCAGGTAAACGTGTCCAGGTGCGTTTTATTTTCCACCAATCGGGAGACAGACTGTGCTAAAACGGGAAAACATTCCACTTGTTTCTGATTATTTTCTGCTTCTGTTTATTCCTCAGCAACCGTCAGGGTCTCAGTGATTACCAGTGAGGAATGAAATCTGTCTTTTTGTTGGATAGAACAACCAACATTTTAGGTTTGGTGTTTAGACAAAAGATCAGGCATAAGATCGTCCCTTCTTAGGGTCGGGAATCAATTCAGTTATGATTCCAAAGGTTTTGACTCTTTGGTACTTTTAAAACATATTTATGAACCAAAATTCATTTACTTCAAATTACTCAGTATTAATAAAATGGCAAAAATGCTTACAACTTTCACAATACATATTTATGAATTTAATTTTTAATGTGAGCAAAAAAGAACCTTTCACTTTAAAGAACGAGTAACACCTAAATCAACTTTTTTGTGCTGATAACCTGTATAGATGAGTATCTAATAGTGCTGTAGACATGTGTAATCATTATTTTGGCAGTTTAGTGCAACTTACTTAAAATGTAATATTACAGGCAAAAACCATAATTATATCTCCACCTTCAGGTCAAAACTCTGCTCCACACTGATTTAGAATCAGCCCCAGCTGATTGCTGTAGAGATGCAGCGCACGGTGACGTTGTCTCTACCGTACTACGTGGCTGCGCTGCACTGGACTCCAGCTGAGTCTCTGCCGCACCTCCACCTGGCTCAACCACTCACCTGCTGATATGAAACGTAACGGCTCAGAGCCGCTCGCCTCCTTAACCCCGGCTTTCGCAATGTAATAGCGCCAATTTAGCCGCGAGCTCATTCCCAACCGGCAGCGATTCTGACACGAAACGGGAACGAAACCAGGAGAATTGTAACACCACGCGTGATGTTAAAGGTCCACACAATGACAAGCAAGGAAAAAGACAGCTGCATGTAGCCAAAAAGCTCTGTGGTTTATTTTCTGTTTTGTTTACATCGGCTACGGGGGGTTCACAGGAAATGGTGTACTACACCTGCCTTTTATTTTGGAAGTTTCCGGATGTTTCACACTGCCTTCGTGTTTGACTTCCTGTCTGTCCCGATCTAAACTGCGGAGTTTGACGTGTTTCAGAAGCGTAGCGTGTAAAAATAGACTCGAGACATAATGATGGCGTCCCGTCGCTTCTGGGACGCGTCCAGAACATTACACATACAGTATCTGCTGGTGGAAAGGACCCTGTCCACTATAATGGCGGTTAATTGCTGCGTAGTACGTTTTGCGACTGTTTCGCGATGCTTTCACTTGCGGTGGAAAGCAGGGGTCAGAAAACATCCTCCTCCTCCCTTTCTTCCAGTGATTGCGGTGGACAGGAAATCCTCCAGCCTGCTGCAGTTTCTGTGTCTGCTTGTTCTCCTGAGCAGTGAGTTCGCTGTGTGTGTGTGTGTGTGTGTGTGTGTGTGTGTGTGTGCTCATGTGCACTAGAGAGTGTGCATGTGCTTGGTAACGACTCGTTTTTCTGACTGAAAAACTCAGAGAACGCGCAGGGGTTTGAGGGGGGTGCTGTCAATCACTGCCTCAGTGCCGCTGTCTCGGTCCGCCAGGCAACGCCTCCTTTAGGTGCATTTTTCTAATAAGAAGTGTGGGTGAATTAGGTCTCCACCCATGGTGTGACTCACCCTTTAAAAAGTTCCATTGTTGCCAGACTAATATGTGGGTTAATCTGACTTGATTCAGCCCACTACAGCAGCAGAGAGGGGTAGACAGAGCGAGAGACTCACAGGAGGAGGAACTCTTTTTGACACAACACCGGTCTCACTCGGCCATCTCTGTTGGGTTTAAAATGTTCACTCTGTTGAGTCACGACTCACAGGTAGAACTTGGGTCCCATAAACGGTCCGGGCGCTGCCCTTCCTTAAGTTACAATTCCACCTTTTCTGTTCATTTGTTATTAATTATAGTCAATAAAATCAATTTTGCACATTGTAAACTAGATTCAGAATCATCTACAGTATCTTGTAATGCAATAAAAAAATCACACCCCCACCCCAGATCTGTAATATTTCTGTTGAGACCTACGGATTCTTAGAAATGACCAAATCCTATAATTCATCGATTTGTCTGAAGCTGTTTTCATCCCAGACTAATTAAAACATGTCAGTGAGCCGCTGATGCTGCGCTGGGTGAGATGTTTCCTAATTATTATGAACACACACATTTTATTTGACTCGGTTACACATTCAGCATCCTGCTGAGTGAATCACTAACTAAATACGTCGTGTTTCCACACAAATAAAACGTGCATCACTTCAGATTTCTGACCAAGTACCAATGAGGAAGAATACTTTTTAAAAATGATAATTAAATCTGACTTGCTCTAAAAAGCATTCGTTTCCTCTATAGCGTTTCTTCCACGGACGAGAAATCTGAAATAAATGTATTCATTAAAGTTTCAGTAATCCTAATTTCATTTCTGTATTAAGTAATGAATTAGTAATCTATTCTGAATCATATTGTGCCCCACAAACTAATCACCACACCTATAAAAGAGACAGTGGCCATAAAAAATTCACATCTCGATGGAATCCGCTCCAGATTTAGAAAATATCAGGGTCTTTAGAGAACACCGAATAAAAGGAGATGGATGGAAGTCTGGAATTTGGTTCATAATTAGGAAAATGTGGTGAACAAAATCTGTCAAATCATTAAGGATCATTAAGTTTTTTATGTCAAGATTGGCTAAAAATACAGCCGGGAAAATAAGAATATTTAAGATGTTAGTAATGGGGTTATCGTTGGGATTTTTGCCTTGCAGATAAATCTTACCTGCAGATAGAATATCCATGCATGTGAGCACACCCTCTAGCCACTACATCCATGTCTTTCTGAAATCCTCTAGATGTCCTTGGCTCTTGGAGGACTCCTCTACTTGTTCTTTATTCTCCGTTGTCAGAATGCTTGTGAGGAACACCCAGTAGTGCCCGTTTGTGGTGAAATGATGTTCTCATCACTTCTGGATTATGGCATTAGTGGTCCTGACCCTTCAGAAGTTTAGTTACCATTTCCAGATATGTTTTGCAAGAACAAGCTTGCAGAGGCCTTTACGTTGGCTTTCCAGATGTGTAAGCGGTCGTAGATGTGAAACAACAGCAGAAGTGCTCCTTGCAGCTGGTCCCCGTGAGGTCACGAAATCACATGAGAATTGCAAGACCACGTGATTTAGAAGAAGAAACAATTTTTTATATAGCAAAGATAAAAATCACGAGGCGCTTCACAGGAACAAAAAAAATAACAAATGAAAAAGTGATTAAAAATATATAATAAAAATGGGGGGAGGGGAGGAAAAATTTTGATTAAAAATGTTAAGAAAAAAAAGTAGAAGGTAAAAACGGGATCCCGAGAAAGACAGAACTGGTAGAAACGGCAGCATGAAGTGAAGGTAGTGATGAAGAATCAACAGGAGGTCAGACCAAAGCCACCTGAACAGGTGAGTTTTTAAAGGAGACCACTGAGTCCACTGATCTCAGGCTCAGGGGGAGAGAGTTCCAGAGTCTGGGGGCCACAGCAGCAAATGATCTGTCACCTTTGGTCTTTAGCCTGGTGCGCTGCACAACCAGTAGGCTTTGATCACTGGACCTCAGGGACCTGCTGGGGGTGTAGGGACTGAGAAGATCACCAATGTATGATGGTGCTTGTCCATGTAAGGCCGAGCGGCGCGGAGTGGAGTGGAGCTGACGCTAGTGTGAAAGTGCCAGATCCAGGTCCTGGGTCGACCCACAGGCCTCCTGCCAGCAGGACATGCCTGAGACACTTCTGCAGGGAGTCGTCTAGGAGGTCTTATCACCAAATGCCCGAACCACCCCAGCTGCAGCTCTAATCTGAGTTCTTCAGAATGTCCGAGCTCCTCGCCCTACCTCTAAGCCTGAACCTGGCCACCCTGCAGAGGAAACTCATTTCTGCTGCTTGTAATCGCGTGCTCTTTCTTTTGGTCATTACCCAAAGGTGACCATAGGTGAGGATCGGAGCGAAAATCAACTGTTCAATCAAGAGCTTTTTATTCAGGCTTAGCTCCCTCTTCTCCAGAACAGACCGATTCAGCATCACTGCAGGCACGGCTCCAAGGCGATGAAGACCCCGAGATACGTAAACGCAATCCGTCCTTTTTCCTTCCTTATTTCTCTCTGTCATCTCGTTCTATTACACCTGATTCATGGAGTTATTTGTTTCCTTGGATCGTTATTGACGTGAATTTCATGTCTTAAGCTACGTTGATGTTATATTTAATGACAAAAACATTCACTTGTTTCCGCACTGAAAGCTAAAATCCCAAACTCCGTCCTGCGTGGCTTTTGGCAGCAACCGTTTCTCCGTTAACACAAATAACTGCTGGCTTTTTATGCAGACGTTTGGTTTTCCTTGACCTGTGATGAATCGGCTTTCATCCAAGTGTCAGAAAGGAGCTGCTGTTTTATATGGAAGGAACATTTTGATCCATAGCTGCTATTCGATTCCCATTCATTCATTTTACAGAGTGTACAAAATGTTTACTTTTCTAATAACAGGGGGAGTAGATGTAATGAGATTAAAATCTGCAATGATGTCTGTAAATAGTTGAAACTCTGGATGTCCTCAGATAACACGAGTCCTCTGTGAGCCTGATTAATGCCTGTTATCAATACTTCCCTGCTACAGCGTGACAGTGATAAATACCTGCAAACTGTTTCTAATCAGGCGGCACATCTGAGTCTGTAGGTTTAGTATTTCCAGCGTTGTGAGTGTAGGTCCTGTGGTGTTTAACGTCCGCGCAGAAGTCGGGTTTACTCCACAAGCAGGGTGCATGTAATTTTTATTTATCTCTTTGTAAAGAGGATTGCAGCCACAAGGTAAAATTTCCATCAGCGTTGCCGGCTGTGTCTGTCTGCCTCGGTGTTTCATGTGGAGGAGAAATGAGAGACAAAGGCAGCTGAGAGCTTCAAAAGCTGCAGGGTGACATTTAGTGCTCAGTATCTTCAAAGACCAGGCCCTCGTTTGTAGTATTTCTTTTTGTGTATAATTAATGGAGCTGTTCGTACGGATTTTTCTCCTCTTTTTACCTCCTGTTTTTGGAGCCGGATTAGAACAGCAGATTAAGGAAGTCCAACTTAATTTTCAATTTGCATTCAGGGGACTTTGAACTGCAGCTGGACGCGATTTGTCCTGTTGAGTTTGTTGTTGGTGAGATAATACGATAAATATAAAAAATAAAGGAGCGGTTTGTCTGAAGCCTACAACTTTAAAGACAAATGTTTTGACTTGTGTTTGCTGCTCAGGAGCTAGAATTTAAGGAGTGTTTTTTCTAAAGCTCTTTACAACATTTTCTTGGATGTTGGCTGCTTTTCTGGCCACTTTCAGAGGAATCGTTTTGTTTAGGCCACTTAATTCAGATCTGTTAATCTGTTGGGTCACTTATTTTAGCACCAACATGGTCATTTTCAAAGTCTATTAGCTTCAAAACTGTAGAGGATAAATTCAATGAAGCTGCAGCTTTCAGGTCTGTTGTTACTTATAAAAATGATATCTTGCAGGTGGAGTAGGTTCATGGTTTTAGACCTGGCCTTTCTTAAAGTGTCCTCCAGTTGCCCAATATCCTGTTTTTGTGATCATTTTCTGTTAAAGTTGAGAAAATAAGTGAAAAAAGACCCAAAATTCAAGGTAAAAGATAAAAAACCCACAGAGAGGCTAGCAGACTGATGATGGGGACCAGTTTGAAAAATGACAGGAAGGTCTAGAAAATATATCCTTTGCAGAATTAACTGGACCTTTTTTATTTCAAATGATAATGTTTCTCTTTTCATCCATGAAGGTTTGTTAATTCATGCAGGGGAGAAGTGCACTAACAAGCTTTTCAGCTAAAGTGAGAGCTTCATTAATGATCTTCTGATCTTCCTTCCAGAGGCTTGTTTGGGTCATTTAAAGGACAAAATACCCAAACAGCAGCAGAGTGGTGTTCTGTATGCAGCTCGGTACCGTGAGGAGTGTTGAGACCTTTATAAAGGGGTAACCAAGCAACAGCTACTCAAACACATGATACAACTCTTCAGGTGAGACCTTCATCTGAAGGAGGAGGGACACTCAGAGGAGAGGAATGTTCTTACTTTGGGCAGAGAAGATTGGACCAAAATAAATGAGTCAGAGGAAATTTAAAGTTCAGTCTCTGAAAAGTTTCAGTGCAGCTCAGAATCTGATCCCCAGATAGTTTAACACGACGTTCATGATAGACTGAAGCCTCTGCTGACTGAAAAAGGACATTTACCAAAAATATCTTGATGATCCCCAAGAAGAAAAGATGTGGACTGATGAGATTAAAGTGGAACCTTTTGGAAGCTGTGTGCCCTCGTTCCACCTGAAGTAAAACTAACCAACATATCATTCCATCAGTCAAACATGGCGGTGGTAGTGTGATGGTCTGGGGCTGCTTAAAGACCTGGACCACTTTTTCTGCTCTCTATGAGAAAATTCTGAAGGACTTCTGATATTTGACCTTAAACAGGCCTTTCTAGCTGGAAAAGCCTCCTATGTGGCTGAATTCAAACTATTCTGAGAAGCAGACTGGGACAAAACTAGCCTAGAAGTCTAGATAAACCATAGCAGTAGCAGAAGATTTTGCTTTGCAGGTTGTTCTAACCATGCTCCATTGTAGCCTCAGCTTCTTCGACAGCGTATGGCGGATTGCTCTGTGGGCTGATTTCTGCAGCGATGGGTACGTCACGTTGTTCATTGCTCTGATTGGTCCTTGTGCTGTTGCATGCAGAGACTGTTTGAAAGACAGCCATAGATTCTCACGACTAGGTTCTGTCTATGGGTCTTGGCCAGACTATAGATTCATATATACTGGATGGTTTGCCAGGCTAGAACAAAACTAGAAGTCGGTAAATTAATAATCATGCAACCCCTGATCTTGTTGCATAAGATTTCCTAGAATGTTGCATCCATTTTTCTAAGCACATTTAAGATCAATGTCAACTTTAATATTTGATAGTAAACGTATTGATGCGTCTGCAGTCTCCTGAATGCTGTGACACTTTGTAAGTACTTGTGGATGTTCACTTAACTTATTAAAGTGCGTAACGATTCAAGGTGCGTTGCTCGACTGAACGCGTCGGATTGATTTACATTTACCACACGACCTCTGACACGCAGCTTCCAGCTGTGAAGTCAACAATGTAACAGCAGGAAAAGGTCAGAGGTCTGACGTCTGGGGGGCTTCGAGTTTGTTTGGGGTGTTTGATGTTAGAGATGTTTCTGTCCAAACACTTTGTCTAACTCTACCTGTCAACACACAGGTGAGAAAATCAGTCTGACGGTAATAAGATGGAGGAAAGTGTTGCATTAGCACCTTGAAGTGTAAATAGCTTCTCATATTGCCTATTAGACCCAGATAACCTGGCAAGGTGGAGGTTGATGTGTGTGTGTGTGTGTGTGTGGGTAATTCACAGAAAAGCATATTAGCTGTGTCAAAACAGAATAAAAAAACACCAACTCCAGAGAATATAATTAGGACTGCTTTTTCTGTTCCTTTTTCTGTCTGCATTTTAATCTGCTATTGATGAAAGAAGGGTTATTTGTTTCTTCAGCTGCACCCTCCTGCAATATCCTGTCGCCCTGGCTCCGAGCAAAAGAAATATCTCCTCCTCACCCTGCCTCTCCTCCCCTGTTCTCTCCTCCCTCTGGGTTTTGCATTATAAAGAGATTTCATCTCATCCACCTTTAGCCAGGATTTGCCTTTGATATTATTTATTAGCTCCGGTATTGAACAGTTCATGGAGCTAGAACCTTGAATGGGGCTCCTCGTCGTCCTCTCCCCACAATCAATACTGCTCCACATTACATATACATCAGCTCCGAGTGCAATATCGCTCACTCTCAACCTGCGGTCTAATTAAAAAGATAAGCAGCTTCGTTTGAAGCCAGCTTTAACAGGCCGCTGCCTTGTTTCTAGGCGTGAATATTGAACAGAATCATGACTCTGCTTGAGATTCAGCTCATTTTTTATAGATTGCTCCGACACGATGAAAGGTTTGAAACTCAGTCCAGCGTCACGCGGAGCCAATCTGGACGCTTCGTAATGCGTTTTTACTCTCAGTGTAATCTTTAAGGGGGAGTTGTTGTTTAGCTGGATTTTCAGGACATTAGAAGCATTTTAATCTTTTTTTAGAATTTTAATTAAAACTGAGGAATAAAAATTAAAGGACTTTTACGACTTAAAGGTAAAACAAATGAAAGAATAAATCAGATATGACAGTAATTAATTCTAACTGAGGGAAACTAACTTGTACTAAAACAGTTTTGAAGCTGAAATCTTCTCATGGTGACGTTATGACCTGCTTTAACCTTTAAGTCCTGTCAGAGATCTCCACAAGTCACTTTTTCCAAGTTTCAAGTGTCTAACGATTGAATCTTATCTTCTTGTTGTAGGTTCTGAATTTAAAGCATCTATGGGTCCTGTTCTTCAGTCCACAAAAGTGGGCCCTAGTGGAATCTAATAGCAGAAAAATGTTTCAGTAACTCAGCTGTTTTAACCAAATTGTAATTTCAGTCTTATAAATATTTTTAAAAAATTTTTTCCTGTGAAATATTAGTTAAAAATGTTTTTATTGCTTTTAAAGTAACACAGAGCAGTGTCCTGCTCCTCCGCCCTACTGGTTGAAAGTGGAATTACAACTGTCGTAAACAACCCTGCTGCAGCCTGCTGTAGCTAGCGCTAACAATGAGCTAACGCTAACATGAACCAACTAATACTAAAATAAACCACAAAGTAAAAAGATCCACACTGTTGGACAAAAAATATTATTACTTACAAGTCCAGTAGCAACAAAGCCAGGTCACCATCAGTCCGTGATTTTGTAGCCTCCTTTAGCTCCCTCAAACTAGCGTAGGCCGCACCGATGTTCACTCTGGTTTAGCTTTTTGCTTCACCTCCAAAGACATTACTCTGTTACTTTTACTTCCAGGCTCCGCCATGATGCCAACAGAAAAAGCAAACTTCTTGTGTTTTTTATTAATGATTGGTGAACTGAAAATGCTAACCACTAGCATAACAGCTAACAGCTGTAAAGCATGTATAAGAGCGCCCCCTAGAGCACCTACCCGCTCCACAAAACTATCTATTGTGGTTTGTGGTCAGCAGAAAGCTGCAGGGTGGTTTCAGATATGAAACTGGTCAAGTTTCTAACCAAACAATCACTGAGATCAATGTTAAAGCTCTAGCTTAACGTTTTAAAAACTATCTATTGTTACTTTAAATCGGCACTGCTACAGGTCTCCTAAACAGAAGGAATGGCAGCTAAAGAAGAGTTCTACAAAAAGTCAACAGGAGATCCATCCTTCATACACAAACAATTTATTTTCAATTCATATTTTTAAAACTGGTTCATGAGTTAAAAAAAAATCAACCTGGGTGCAGTTTTCATCTGACAGAGCGCACGACTTCTTCACTGATCTTTTTGTGTGCATTAGATCGGTCCAGCAGGTGTTCACATCTTTTGTGCGTTCATTCTTCATATATCACTTGGTTCTGTTTTAACACAGAGAAAGGATAGTTTTACCTTTCTTGCTGACGTTTCGACCACCAGCTGTGGTCATCCTCAGCGCTAAGTCGCTGTCGGCGGCTTCCCTTCCTTCTCCGTTTAGGTGTTTACGTTTTTTGTAAGACCAGAGTTTTACAAATCAGTCCATTCAGTTTAAAATTTAAATGTCTGAGAAAGAAACTGAACAAACTTGCCTCTTCCTCGCTTGACCCATGAAACAGATTTCTGTCCTATCACACTGCAGCTGTTCTGGAGATGGCTATGCTCTCCACAGAGGGCAGCATTAATCTGAACAGATGGACGGTGATCACTATAAGAAATCAAAAGACACTTTACAATTTGCTCACATAGATTACTTTTTTTTTTAAAGATCTTTTAAAGTATAACAGATGAAGGTAAAGTAGGTGGGTGTGATGGAGGCTGAGTCATTGCCTTTTAAAAGCTTTATTGGTTACTGAAACACCTTTTGCAGCTCTTGGATGGATGTGCGGCCTTTCTCAGGTGTTCAGTTATTAAACATCTCTCTGAGCTGCCTTAATGCAGCCCCCGCTGGATAAAAGCAGCTGGTAAATTAGAATAAATGAAGCTTTGTTTGAGAAATGGAGCAAAGGTTTTCTGAGGAAAAGGGTTCCTTTTTTCTTAGTATCGCACTCATGAGCAGAGGGTGGAACGGTGTAAAGGGAATGAAAGCATTTCAGTCGTGGTGGGAGTTTAACCAGCAACCTGTGCTCATGTAATCTTACATTGATCCTGCAGAACACCAGATTCAAGGTGAAAGGAACGCTGCAGAAAAGGGTTTTTAAATCTCAGCCTGAATACAGCATCAGCTCAAGCACGTAGGCAGCAGCATTTAGTGTGTGTGTGTGTGTGTGTGTGTGTGTGTATGTGTGTTTGAGACACATAGCTGAACGTGCCAACCAAGCCACATTCCTCCGGACACGTGTCCAGGCCGTCACATCCCTGACTACCAGCTGCTGGTAGAGGGAAATCTACCCAACACACACACTCATCCCAGCAACACAATGATGTGCACACACACACACACACATGCATGCACATCCTCGCTCTCTCTCTCTTGCTCCGCTTCTGGCTGGCACAGAACCAAGTCCTGCATAATGGCACTGCCAAGACAGTTGTGTTCACTGGTTAACTGGCCCTCCTCAGCGACTTGAAGAAAGGTGGACATGACAGCGAGCGGATCTGCACAAAGAACACACACGTGCTGCAGGGTGGAGCTGTGTTCAAGTTTGGACTCTTTCACTTGGCTGTTTGTCAGGATAATACGCAGACCAAACAGAACCAAGTTGTGTTGGATTTCTTTTCCAGATAAAGAGTTTTTTAAATCCTCTGTTAGGGCTGGGCAATAAATCCCATGTCAATAAATTCAATAATAAAAAAATGAAAAGATGTGTGTAGGGCGACGTGTATGTCCCTTTAATAAGCTGTACCACCTCGAGTCACATGACAACATCACTCAACGTAATACCTGTGACAGCCCCATCTAGTGGACAAACGTTTGTTTTTGCTCATACATGTAGTTATCGTCCATTTATCGTGATCAAGGTGAACTCCTCAATACACCGTGATATTGATTTTAGGTCATATCGCCCAGGCCTATCCTCTGTTCAAATAAACTGCTACGAGTAACGAAAGCTCACCCTGCAAGCCAATGGCTGTGCGCTATTCCCGGTATCTCACTATGTTGCTCGCATAATTGTTTCTACTTGTGTCGGCCCAGGATTAAGTTGGATAGAATGCATGGCACGTAGTGCTATCAGTGTATCTGTGCTCCATTGATAAGCCTGTGCTTATGATTCCTAGCAGACACAGCCCGTGGAGATAACAGCCTACAGTTTCCTTGATGCTCTCGTTGGCGTACATTTCCTCGGGAGTTGCTACGACGTGTTAGCTACAGTTGTTTGGAGATGTTCAGACAAATGTTTCTCAACAATGAGGACAAGAGGTTTGGACTTTCACCTGCTGAGACAACACTAATGCATCCAGCAAAACCAATGAAAACACAGATATTGACTTTTTCCAAGCACAGAGCTGCAGCTCAGAGAGGTTACAGATAATTACAGCATCTGTTTTCTCATTTGTTTGCTTAAGATTCCCAACCTGATTCTGAAGCTGAATGTGACTAATATGATTAGATGATACATTCCTCGGGAGTTTGGTTAAATACCCACTAAATGATCTTTTATTGCTTATCAGACTTTTGCATCACAGTAAAAACCAAAACTAGCAGTTTTCTTTAATGTTGTTGCTTTAAATCAGGAAAAGCACTTGTGATTTGGTTATGATGGCTTCTGCTAGGCTTTACTATACTCAGAGCAAAATATCCCACAATACCTGCCATCCTAAAGGATCCTAGATATTCCTCAAGCAATAAAAACGACTTTACTATAAATTTTGCAACATAATCCCATTTTTACTCTAAAGCCCTTCACATCTACTGTGTTTTCTGCTACAGTCTTGAAATCGAGTTAACTTGTGAGATTTGTGTGTAGAAGATGAATTTACAGCTGCTGTCATCAGATTGGGCTTTCTGGCTGCAGCCTGTGCAACGATGACACCTCTAATAACAAACCTACAGCCTCCTGTTACAGTCAAACTGTCTGCAAGCTGTTGCCTCGATCACATCAAGACGTTTTAGATGTTTTCTGGTGTGGAAGGAGCTGCTTTATGCTGCATAAACTTTCCTTTAATGCCCCGAGATCAAACCTATTAAATGAGGTCAAACTGTGGGTCACTTTTCCCTCATTGTCCTCGTCTGGAGGGACTCAAACCAGCCACGGCGGATTTTCCTCCCGGGTCATGGATCAGGAGACTGCAGCTCTGCACTCCCCCTGCCACGGAGATGGGTTTGTTACCAGCCGCCGTGGCTGCGTGGAATTTGCCGGATCTTGATGGACATGGTGTGTGATTTGCAGCGACAAGCGGAACAAATGTGTGTAATGAGGTCACCTTGGGCTGCAGGTCTGAACCTGATTCCTAAACATGCTGCTTGCACACATTCGTCCAGCTGATTCCTTCAGAGAGAAATGACAAGGACTTCACATGAGAAGATGGTCAAGATGAGGAAAATTATGAAAAACAACAACAAAAAGAAACCCAGTCACCTTAAAAAGGCATAAAGGAGACATAAAGGGTAAAATACTTTTTGCAACAGTAAAATGTAATATTACAGAAATCTGGAGAACTGCATAAATCATTTAAGAAGTCCATTATTTCTTTTTATAATACTACAAGCTGCCAGACCTTCAGCTAAAACTGATCAGTTGTATAGATTTTCTGAAAGGTTTCTCTGGTCTTTGGCTGTTTTTCCACCCAGTCTCAGTCCTTCTTCCTGATCTTTTAAAGAGGAACTTTTCATAGATTTTATTATTTATTTACTCCAATGAGCCCGACGATCAGCAACAAGAAAACAACATTTTTGTGTTAATTATCTGCAGACCTTTAATTTGCCTGATTGCTGGGATCCACATGATGTAGCGTCCATGTCACCAAATGCACCAAATGGGGGTCATGCAGTAGCTGCCGCTGCACAGATCCCTATTTACTCTGTTGATTTGGCGTTAAAATTCCCAAATTCTGTGTTCTCTATGGTTGTTACAATTGCTCAAATCGGGACAAAGACAAATGTATTTTTATTTTTTTCGGGTCCCAAAAGTAGTGCGCCACAAAGGACTTATTTTAAAACACGTACTGAAAGAAGACGGCAGAAGTGTATCATAATCTCCGGCTAAAAACATTAGGAGCTGAAATGGACAATGCTAAAGTTTACAAGGATCACTTTCTAACAGATAAGGGTTTACTAAATGTTTTAATAGCTTTTAATTGAACACAGCCATAAAAACAGCAGGTAAACTACTGTTTTCATGTGTCCGTACCGCAAATAGCTTTCAGAGTGCTAATGTTGTTAGCAGTTAGCTTAGTGTTGTAACGTGGCGTTTATACCCTATTAAAAACAAACTAACGTACCAGAAATTTGGATTCAAAAGGGCATAAAAAGTTATTTACAAGTAGATTCTAGCACATAAACATACTCGTTAGCAATAGCGATATCATTATTATCATGAGCTAAATAGCACAACTCACTACTTACCTGAGCAAAAACAAGACGACAGCCATTTAGAGCTTCTCAGGATCACTAAAAGGTTTACCCAACCTGAAATAAAATAGTTGTAGGCTTCCAGGCTTATAAAAGGCTTTCATTTGCTTTGCAGTGTTAATATGCAGCACAAGCTAGTTTGTTATGCCGATCACTTCAGCGCTGGTTAAATCCTCCAGAGTGTATGAAAAGTCAGACTTATTTAAACTATATGGGTCACAACCTAAAGGAAGATGTGTTTTTTTGCAATATCACGTCTGTGCCAGCCCATATAAAGCCTTAGTAAACTCGCTTTCATCCATTGCGCCGTGTTTTGTAGTCAAACAAAACACTTCCTGTCCCCCATTTGAATGTCGCGCGACTGCAGGGTCATGTGAGTGAAACCCAGCAATTAACACAATTATTTTGATCATTCTTTAGTGTGTTTTTTGCATCATCATGTGTTTAAAACACTGTCGGTGAGATAAACCAGGCATCATGTTAGAAAACACCAGAGGACCAAAGGGCAGATGTTGCCTGGATCTTAGAAATCAGCCGAGTGAATCAAGTCAGATTCATGCAGCAGTAACGAGTGTTAGTGACAATTAAACATGTGCTGCGGCTTCTTGGGAATTCTGTGGGAAGTGGGATGAATAACAAGAACACAGAATATTTTGCAGTTAGATAAGAGGCGTTAAAATTCAGATTTGGTGTTTTTGTAAACATTTCGTGTTGCAGTTTTCGGTTTTTAATGCAACTATTTAAAGTTGGAACATGTTGATGAATGAAAGCGGTCACCTTAAGGATGAGACATTTGGAGGAAGTTCATCACTCCGGTCTCACTGAGACGGTGTGTGAGGATTGACTCACCCGGACTCCTCTGCAGGCTTTGTGACGAAGAGAACATTTTAACGCTGTAATCCAAAAAAAATTGCCTTCACATTTGGAAAGGTCAGACCTCAGTTAAACAGAATCAGATTTAGTTATTTATTTAGGCTCATGTCAGAGTCGGGCTTCTGTAATTATACATGTTGGTTTTGTTTTAGTTCTTGTTGAGAATTATAGGAAAACTATGAAAAGTTCTTCTTTTTAGCTTTTTTTATAAAAACTGAATCACTTGGCTGTTATGCATAAGGATGAAAACATTATGGGTAATATCCCAAACCCTGTAAAAATAGATGCTAAATCTGTTGTTTTCTACAGTTTAAACAGATTTTTCTCCGTTTACCTTCCTCGCTGTCGTCCTTTTCAGTAGAAAATATATTAATGATGGGAACGCCTTCATCCCTGCACCTTTTCACCCGCTACCTCAGAGATTGTTTGGGCCTGCAGGTAAAAGCCGGGCCTCACACACAGAAGGCTCCTGGGAGCAGGAATATCTGGCTTTTATCCTTTGAATCTTCCTCACTGATGTATCTTCTGAGTGTACCCCGGCAGCCTAATGCCAGTTTACCCACCGGTCACATCCCTGGCTCTGCCTTCAAATGTCTGCTATTGTGGCAAAAACACTGGCTTTAGAAGGTGTTTCTGTCCGTGTTCTATCGTTTTTTATAAGCTGGTGGCTACTTTGTGTTTACCGTCGATCACTCAGGCTTCACTGATGGCTCCTCTTCCTCAGTTTCTTCCTTCCTTTTGTAGTTTTGCTCTTAATATCTGAATGAGACACAAAGGTAACAGTTGGAGTTTTATTTTTAGATAAAACATCTTTTTTACCCTCAACCAGAGATCCTTTTCCTGCATAAACTGTAATAATGACCCCCAGGACGAGGGGGTCCAACATAACATCCTATCATGTTTTAATGTTTTTTTTCTTATCTGTATGTGATGCGTTCGGATGCTGCACCTCGAGGCTGTGTTGGTACCGGTTTGTCTGCAGTAAGCAGCCATCTTATTCTCTCAGTTTGTCCGTCTGACCTGACGTGGCCATCGCTGTGAAGGCTGTCCTGCAGGCAGGAGAAGTGACACATTTCACTGCTTTCCTTTAACTCTTTTCTTTACTGATGCTTGCTGGGTTAGAAAATACCTGATTGGAGGTTGTAAGAAAATCCTTTATGATAATTAACATTTCAGCTGACCTGCACTAGAAACTCTTCACCTTGTTGTCTCGTGTGTCTCTCAGCTTTATAAAGATGAATTCCAGCTTCCTTCTTGGATTTTCCACACAGTCGACCAGTTTGGTCTCAGCTTAGATGGAACAAAAGTCCTGACAGATGGAACAGCAGACTTTTGATCTATTTTGCTTTTTTCCTTGGGTTTTATCTTAAATCAAGAAACCTGTTTTTCTCGTTTTGGTGCTGTTAGAAAAACAACATTTTTGGGAGGATGCAGGTGATTCTTTTTCCACATGGCAGCCATGTTGGATCAGACCAAACAAACGCAGCAAGATTCCCTGATGGTTGTATCTCCCAAAACATGACAACACAACACACGCCTCACCAATAAAATGTCAGAAACATGACAAGAGTCCAAGCCAGTGACCTGCAGGACTTGAATGAACATTCTTGATACTCGAGACGTAGTTTGACCCCAAACCCGAGTTTTCTGGTGTTAAATTTAATATAATGCAAACATTTGAATTATTTTTGCTTTTTTGTGTCCTGCAGATTTTAAAACTTTACAAAGTATTACGCAAAATAAAAAACAACAACACTACAATAAGAAAACTACTATTTTATTTAAAGGATTTTCTTTAACCTCCACACTGAGGGAAAAACAGCAACAAACAGCTTTCTGGTTTGTGTGTTTTTTATTAAATTGGTGCAACAAGGTGTTTATGACATCTGGGAATAGCAATGTGAATAAAATCAATTCATATTATTATTAAGGTAACAAAGATTTAAATTAGATAAAACTTTATTGACTAAAATTGAACCTTTACAAATAACAGATCAGTACCTTTATGAGCTTTAGCGGGATAAACGGAAACAAACCAGTTCAATCGCAATTCATTCTACATCTAAAAACACTTTAAAGGAGCTAGAGGCAGGAAAAAAGAAACGATGCTCACGAGCGACGCGCCCGGCTCTGCGAGTAACTGCAGCCCAGCACGGGAGCGTGCACAGACGGCTATGTTACACAAACACAAAAATACCATTACCTGACCCTCTTCACACGCTCTCACGCCACACCTCCAATATCTCACGCTGAAAAGGCAACTCCCCGCCGCTCTCACGGACAATATTGCGGCGAAGCAATCCACGCTGCAGCCCTGATCACAGCTAATGCTACTATCACAGCTAATGCTACTGCACGCTAGCTCTCTCTGAGTCATCGGTGAGGTCAGATCATTGTCATCATCTCTAAACACAACCTATAATGTTTCTTACCTGCTCACTAGGAAATGAGCCATGGCAGCATCCTTTTTGAGTCCCAGATATAGTTGAAGCAGCCTCCATTCGTCAATCACGTATCCGATATAGATTCAGGTCCCTGCTTGTCTTTTACCATATTTGGTCTTTGACTCACGAGATGCCGCTGAATAAACTTCCTTTGTGCCACGCTTGGTCGTTTGCTGGTTGCAGTAGAATCCATTCCCACAGTTCTTCTTTAGGAGTTTGGCGGTTGGCAAGCAACTTAAGGTGCAATAGCGCCACCTACCGATCTGCAGTGTCGAACACATTTTCTTTCTGTTTTGAAGCTGTCGTGAACGCGCAAGCAGTGTCACTTGACGCCACATCCGTAGGGCAGCGCGGGAAATTCGTGACCGAACTGCAGCGCATTTTGCAGCAAACAGCCTGTTCAAGAAAATGGAACGATACATGGGTGGCCTCATTCTTTTAGGTTTATAACGCTTCATCACCCATTAGCTTTGAAAAAATGAACATACATGTTTCATTTTTTACAGATTTTTTAAAGATCCTGCCTCTATAGTTCCTTTAATCGACTTGTTGTTCGCACCTGAAACAACATCTTTAGCTTTTTTTGTTAATACATAAATTAATTATCTCAAGAATTACCAAGTTAGGAAATTATTGACAGAGGTCATCAGGAGGTCATCAGGTCATCAGGACTTCCTTTGTCCAGACAGAGAAATTCCTCATTTGTTTGTGCAGCTGATTCTTTCATCGTTAAAATTTAGATACAAGTAACAAACACGTCATTTGAAAGTTAGATAATTATTTATTATTGAAATCTTTAACATGTTTTTGTTAGAAACCAGTCTGTTTGGCTTCAACACAGAATAATTCTAATGATTTCATGGTTTTACATCAATAAAGGTGGAAACATAACCACTTTTCCTGTTTTAGCTGCTTGTGTGAGACATTTTCCTTATTTCACCAACATTTTCTGTAAAACATAAGTTTTGAATGACTTCCAGTCAGTCCAAACAAAAAGAAGATCCACCTCCAGCAGGAATGACTGTAGCGCACAGGCGAAACGAGGAGGTGGGCAAAAACAGTCGAGAGCTCAAGGTTCTTTCCTCTAGTGATTAGACTGCTTGTCCTCCCTCCAGTCATGATGGACAATGTTTCCTTTAAGTGGAACATCAGCAGCGTAGGGGCCTCTTGTGACGTTCTCACTACTGACTCACCTGGCCTTGGCTGGAGTGTGACGCTGGCGGGCTGCGAGAAAAAGTGTGTGTGCGTGTGTGTGTGTGTGTGAGCGAGCGAGCAGTGCAGAACTGGCAGATTAAAAACCCATTTGATGTTTTAGAAAAGAGAGAAGCCTTGAGATGAGGTCGGAGCCCAGTTGGTTCAAAACTGTTGCTGATTTTAAAATGTTTAGTTTAACCCAAGAATAAATTAGTTGAATATCTTAAACTCATCCCAGTTAGTTTTCTACATTCTGACTCTCAAAAGGATCATTTGAGAAGAGCAGATCCCAGATGCTTGCAACATCTCTTCTTTGTTTGAAAGAAAGTTTTACCTTAAAGGGACACTAGTCAGTTTTGGCTTGTTTTTAGCACCCCCTAGTGTTCGTCAGTGAAAGCGAAAGTAAAAGTAATCTCTCCTCGCTGTGCGTTCGTCTTTTTAACACCTTAATCTAACTGCTGAAATGTCTCCTCAGCCTTCATTAGTTTCTACGGGAGCCGTTCATCACTAAATCAAACAAATCAGCTGTGTTCATGATCTAAAACATGCAGGAAACATGCTGGAACCAGACTGCAGAGCCAGGTAGGTCAAGCTGAATTTTTTCTAAGTCCCAACCAGGGTTATTATCGTAAACGAAAACTAACGAAATAACGAAAACTAGAATTAAAAAATGTTTTTGTTAACTGAAATAAAAATAAAAATGAATTTGAAATAAAAAACTGAAACTAACTGAAACTGTAATGAGCAAGAAAGTTAAAAAAAAGCCTTATTATTAGTCTAAAAAGAAGTAAGTAAGTAAAGTTTATTTATATAACACTTATCACAGAAAGATAAATCACAAAGTGCTTCACAAAGATAAATAAAAAATCATAAAGTCATAAAATGATCATAAAAAACAACAAAATATTATAAACAAATGAAAGATGATTAAAATCAGAAAACACAAAAGATTTAATAAAAAAAAACAAGTTCTCATATGTACAAACAGCACCACTATCATTAAACATGATCCAAATTTTCTTGTTCTGAGTCAAAAATTCTGCCAGTGGGGTAAACAAAAGTTGCGTGGCTAGAATTCTTAAAACTAGAAGAGAAATCTAACTTTAGATTCTTCTGCAACTTCTGTTTACCCCATTGGCAGATTTTTTTTTTTACTCAGAACAAGAAAATCTGGATCATGTTTAAGGATATTGACCTTATTTCAAGTGGTGCTGTTTGTGCATACAAGAACATTTTTTTCTTTTTAGACTAAAAATATGACAAAAATGTCTAAAAACAAGTTTTTTTCCTACCAGTGTAGGCCGTATAACTCACACATGGAATCTGAGAATCCCGTGTAAACTCTCCTGATTGAAGTGGACCTGGTGGAGTTTGAGTGCTTTAATGATCCTCGGAGCTATCGTCTGTGGCATTTCACCCCTGGGAGGGTCTTCCATGTTGGATTGTTCCCTAGGTGAAGGCCGAACCCAACAAACAACCAACTAGTTTTAGACCTTTTCTTACACCTGAGTCCGTTTGTTCTGCTTTAGTTGACGTAATTTGGTCCTTGTATGAATTGATAAACGAAGAAATGTTCATGATATTTTAAGAGCTTAACCTTTAGCATGAAAACCAAAATGTGAATTTCTATTTTTCCCTCAGAACACAAGATTATGTGTTTGTGTATCTTGAGTCCCGCTTGGATAAATCCAATGTCTAGATCCATTTTCTATCTACAAAATTTAGTTTGTTGCTGCTCTGAAATATTTCAAACTCAAAATTGGAATAAAAAGCTCTGTAATGTGGCTAACAGTATTTTTACCCACGCGGCTCTTTTCCATCCCTGCTTTGCAATGTCCTATCAAACAGTCTGGACTTGCTCATCTTGGTGATCAGACAGCCGAGGAAAGCCAGTTGCTTTCTGGCCAGCAGCAGCACCGTCGGCTCTTTGCTCCTCAGCCTCTCTAACGTGTTCTCTAACCCAGACAGCTCAGAAGATGAGTCATATGTACTGTAAAGGTCATCCATCAGAGCGTAAGAGCAAGGAGAACGGAGGAGATGGAGGAGGGAGAGGAGTGGAAGGCGAGTGATGGAGGAGAGAGGCGTTAAGTGTTGGCTTTCCATGTCAATTTTTCTGTCAGAAGCAGTAAGTGGGACCTCTTGTCCTCTTCTGCTGCTGCTGCTGCTTCTTCTTCCACTCACGTCGCAGTATCTCCTGGTGCGGGGGCCGGCGCAGTCCAATCATTCCTTAGGTTAGGATTTAAATTCTGTGTCCTGTTCTGTTTGCAGCATCACGAAGAGGTAATGCAACTGTTAATCATTAAAGACCTGACGGGATAAATGTGCCATTCTGTAGAAACAAGCTAACTAAGCTGCGTTTGTTTTTATTAAATGGAAAAAGTATGGGGAGAAAAATGTCTCAATAGATTTGTGTGTGCGTACCTAGATTTGTGTGTGCGTAATACGCACACACAAATCTAGGTACGCACACACAAATCTAGATACGCACTGCGTATCTAGATTTGTGTGTGCGTATCTAGATTTGTGTGTGCAAATCTAGATTTGTGTGTGCGTAACTAAAGATTTGTGTGTGCATAACTAAAGATTTGTGTGTGCACATCTATATCTGTGTGTGTGTGTATAGATCTATGCATGTGTAACTCTTGATTTGTAACTTGTGTTTACATTTTTGTGTGTAACTTCAGCTCCTACACATACAAATCATTAAATACAAACACACAAATCAACTGGTACACACTGACAAAACTACATTACACACAGATCAGTTTACAAGTACAAAAACCCTTTTGAGACTCTTTTCACGCCTGACTGATTTGTGCGTAGATGGTGCATTCAATGCTGGCTGAAAGCTGGGAAATCTGAATTTTCTTTGGAGTTAGTCTAAACTTGTGTTGAAAGGGCAAACATGTTTTTCTGTGGAAAAATAGAATATCTCATGATCCTGTAGTTACAAAATATTAGCCTAAATTTACTTTTTAATAATCTAAAATAGTAAGAAATGACCACTAGATGGCAGAGTGGTTCTCTGACTGGGAAAAACACACTTCAAACCGGGAGAAGGCACGATAAGATGGAGCAGCTCTGGTGATCTTTCCTCTGAAGTCAAAAGAGAAAGTTGCGACATGTTTTGAACTTGCCGACACGCGGTCACGTGGCTCATGTAGCCCCGAATAGTTCCAAGCAGCTCAGCGCTGCCAGTCAGTATGAGCGGCTTCTGGCAGGACTGGATGCTAAAACGACCCTTTTCTCATTTCCACATGGATTTTTTGGTGATTATTGATCAATAATGTGTATTAATTACTACACTGATTATGTATTTTACCAAAGCAATTCCCTTTGGAGCAGCACGAACATTTATCATTTTTATATTTTAGAAGGCAGCCAGACTGCAAACACAACTTTGAAAACATTTAGGGTACAGTTCATATTTAGCTGAAATACGTATAATTGTATAAAAACCAGCTCCGGTGGCCTAGTGGTAGAGTGTCCGCCCTGGGACTGGGAGATCAGGGTTCGATTCCCGGTCGGGTCATACCAAAGACTTTGAAAAAATGGGACCCAATGCCTCCTCGCTTGACACTCAGCACTAAGGGGTTGGATTGGGGGTTTAAACCACCAAATAGTTCCCGAGCACGGCCACAGCTGCAGCTCACCGCTCCCCACCACGGGATGGGTCAAATGTGGAGATGTAATTTCACCAGTGTGTGATGAATACTTGGGACTTTAACTTTAAAAATAAGTGTTTACATAATACACTCATCAACGTAAGGATCTGGGTTAGAATTTGAGCTTTCTGTTCTCTGTATGCTAACATAGGGATGCTTTACTTTTTGTCCTAATAGACTTAAATATGTCAGCGCTAGCTTGCCTTCAGATCTACTTCCTCTAACAAAACATGAGATATTACCGTTTCCAGGATTTAGTCCTGTAATCTTCAGTCTGTCTGTTGTCAGATGGAAAAGGAGCAGAATGACACAGCTGATCTAAATTCATTTAAAACAAGTTTTTAACGACTTGGAGGAAAATATGTGGGTGTAGATGCATCTATAACCCTGCTGATGGTGCTTCCAGCCTAACAACTAGTATTAATAGTAACTGATTGATTAAAATGTTAATTGAAATAAAACTGTTTCTGGTTAAAAATGTATTAGATGACAAAATAAGTGTGCATCAGCTGTGCAAAACCACATAACCAAACATTTTTCATATATTTATTTATTAAAAGCCATTGGTCACAATAACAGTAAACTGCGTGCAATAGGTTTAATCTGCATAAACATTTTCAGTCGGGGATCGACATTTACTCTCAAATGCATGAGACCCCATAAAAGAACGTCTGCTTCAGTGAGCTCCACAGGCTCCAGACTTCTTCAGGACATAAGGGTCCCTCTCTCTGACATCAGAACCCACCAAAGAAGACATCAACACTTTCAGCTGGAACCAGGTGTCTGCTGCTGCTTTCATGGAGCTCCCAGATGTGGTGGATGTTGTAGAGAGAGAAGCAAGTCTTTTAGAAAGCTGCAGTCTTCATGTCATGATGTGTAACGTAAAATACAATAGAATAGACTTTATTGATCCCACAGTGGGGAAATTCACTTGTCACAGCAGCACCATCACTCAAAGAGTAATTAGAAGAAAGATTAAAACAAGAATACATCTGTTTACACATAGGCAGTAATCTAGTATTGTAATCTTAGATCACTAAAAAAATCACAAATAAAAGATGAAAACAAACTTGGGTACCAACACTATGCAGCATACTGTAAGAGACACAGACAACAATCTGAATCTGGTATTGCACAAGTATAGAACACATGAATATTGCATTGGTGTTATTGTGTACCAGGATGATACCAGTACAGCTGAGGAGTTATACACTCTTACAGCAGAGGGGATGAAAGATCTGCGATAGCGCTCAGTACATCTGGGATGTCTCAGTCTACCTCTGGAGGAGCTGTCCATGACCTTCACAGTGGAGTGCAGTGGGTGGGAGGGTTTTTTTAAGATGGAGGTCATCTTCCCCAGCATCCTCCTTTCACACGTCTCCTCAACAGAATCCAGCGGGCAGCCCAGAACCGAGCTAGCTTTGGTAGCTAGCTTGTTCAGTCTCTTCCTGTCTCGGTCAGAGCTGCCTACACCCCAGCAGACCACAGCAGAATGAATAACAGAGCCAACAACAGAGTGATAAAAGGATTTTAGCAGCTGGGAGTTAACTCCGAAGGACCTCAGCCTCCTCATGAGATGGAGGCGGCTTTGGCCCTTCTTATACAGAGCATCTGTGTTGTGGGACCAGTTCAGTTTACTGTTGAGGTGAACACCCAGGTACTTAAAGGTGTCCACCACCTCAATGTCTGCTCCCTGGATGTTTACTGGTGAGTGAGGAGGAGTGTTTCTCTGGAAGTCAATCACCATTTCCTTTGTTTTACTGGTGTTCAAGCGAAGGTGGTTACACTCACACCAGTCCACAAAGTCCATGATGACTGACCTGTACTCCTGGTCGTCCCCCTCAGACACACAGCCAACGATGGCCGAGTCATCAGAGAACTTCTGGAGGTGACAGCTGCTGGTGTTGTAGGTGGAGTCCGAGGTGTAGAAGGTGAAGAGAAAGGGTGAGAGCACTGTACCCTGTGGAGCTCCAGTACTGCACACAACCACCTCAGACGTACAGTTGTGCAGCCTCACATACTGTGGCCTGTTGGTGAGGTAGTTAATGATCCATGCAGTCAGATGTTCGTCCACACTAAGCAGCAGATTCATCAGGCTGAGATTAAGAATTACAGCTAAACAGATCTATATGCTGTCTAATGATGGGCATCTTGGAAATAAAGAGACAAAAACAAAGAAAAACAGCATCTTGCATTACAACAAGCATACCTCCACCAATGCGGTAGCACCAGTACATATGAATGGTTTGTTGGAGGGATTTTTAAGTCCCTTATCTTTAATTTTAAAGTCAGTGATCTGAAGTTGCAAGTGCAGTATTCTGGCCACAGAGGGCAGTGGGGGTCTGAGTAACATTTCATTAACCTTGTAAAGGGTCATTTTAGCACATACTGGCTCAGGAACATGATTTAAAAATATAAAAAAGTTGCATAGTATGGCTTTAAGTGCCCGCCCCGTAACCGGAAGGTTGCAGGTTTGAGCTCTGTCTTTTGCAGCCGTCGTGTCCTTGGGCAAGACACCTAGCCCTCCTCTCCTGCTGGTGGTGGTCGGAGGGACCAGTGGTGCCTTTGTTTGGCTGCCTCGCTTCTGTCAGTGCGCCCCAGGGCAGCTGTGGCTACAGTGTAGCTCATCACCACCAGCGGTTGCATGGGTGAATGACTGTTGTGTTGTAAAGTGCCCTGGGGGGTTGTAGAACCCTAGATGGCCATTTACCATTTATCAATAAAATCTAAAGACAGCTTACAAAGTTACGAGTCCAGGAACAAGATGTTGCCTTCCTACCATCATGTAGCAAAACTTCAGAGCTGGTGTTCTGATCATGTTCGTGAGAATCTTGTTGTTGGACACGTTCAGGTCTTTTTCCTACATGTTTCCATCTTGAGTCAACTTGCCTGATTGAAATGCAGATTTTTATGCTTTTTTGCTTCAACAGTACAACCTACTACCATAGCAGACAACTTGAGGGGTTTCTTAGTCTAAACAGGTGGTGACTGTGTGGATTTAAAAATATTATGTTTTCACTCACACACAAAAACTCATGAATTAAGGTCTGATTTTCATTAATTGAGTTGAGGTTGTTGTCTTTTGAAGGTAAGTCTGGATTTGGATAATCCAAGCCCACCTTTACTCATAGCCTGAGGACATTTTAGCTAAAACATGAAAGGTGAACAATTAAAACCACCTAAATTATTTAAAGTTTTAACTCGACCAAATCATCGATTTGCTTTTCTAACAAGTGCTAAACCTTGTGCCTGATGTTTCTGTTGTGGTTAAACTTTAGTCTGCATTTTAACAAAACTCCTTGTTCTTGAACCAAATCTTAATATACAACCCTAACCCGTCTGATTGCACTAAATCAAGGCCTGGACATTATTTACAGCAACTCAGCGTGTGCTGGAGTGTTAGCGGCTCTGTCAGCTAGGTCTCCTTACATCTAAAGATGGAGAGCTGTTTCCTTTTCCACACGTTCTCCATCTCTTTCAGCTGAGTGAAGCCTGGCTCAGCTGTGGGAGGTTTGATAGATGGCGGCCTCGGTTTTGGCAGCCTTATCTCTAGCTTCGCCAAGCAATCGTCATCTGCCACTTATCGGCCCTATAAACACCTCCTGTAAATACTCTGCACTGGAGGGGGTGGGGAGTAAAATAAAGTGGTGAGAAAACTGAAAGCATGAGGGATGTGAGAGGTGGGGTTGGGTAAATTAAAGAGGAAGAGACGTTAAGAGAGGAAAGGAACAAGAAAGCAGCAACAGAGTTATTGGATGAACGTACAGTAGTTCTGTTAGTAGATGTCCTTTCACAAGTTCACTGAAGGATTTATTTGCAAACAAGACGCCATCATTTTTATTTTAGCTCGTGATTCTGACCTAGAGCAACGTGGACATTGGGGTTTGTGGCCAATATGATGCCTATCAGTGCAGCGACCCAATTCATTATAGATACACAAATAGATTATGCTCTGATGTTTCTGACTCAATACATCTGGCATGTATCCTTGGTCAGTTAGCTAAACGGCAAACAAAGGACAGATGCCTCAGTAGCACATGAACACCTTGGCGGTTCCTGATGACGTATCTCCTAGGCAACCGGGGCAGGACCAAGACATCAAGGCGAGGTTCCTTGACATTGAGAAACACCCCCAGTCTTCACATTTAAATATTTTTAAATTTTTATCAGTTTTTTTTATTTTTTTAGTGTTTGTAAATACATTTATTTCTTCAGGCAAAGTTTTCATCTAATCACAAAGCTGATTGGTGTTTTTGGTTCAAAAGTCTTATAAGCATCAACATAATAAACCATCACATTTAAATTTACGCCCAAACCTCTGGCTGCAGGGCTGCTCTACTGATCCAATCACACCATGCAGGTAACTTTCATTAAAGTTTTAACAGCAAAAACAAACAAACCAAACGTGTGAAGTCCTGACAGCCATGACCTCATGCTGCCGTGGACGCTGGTGTTCCTGTGGTTCTGCAGAAATCATCTTTTATTTACTTTTTCAGTCTTGTGTAAAATTATTAATTGTATTTTTTACCTTTATATAAACAGGAAGGTCCGGTTTACATAAACTATTAATATTTCACAGGGGGTTCGTGATGGTGGATTTATTTATTTATTTTTTTGCTTTTTCAGGTTTATTGGATCAGAATCTTTAGAATATCAATCTTGATTGGTTATAGAACCTTTGCTAAAAATAAAAAAATCATAATTTCACTAAATCATAAACGTTCAGAGAAAATAAGTGGAGAAATGCTTTAGAGTTCTGTAAAAAGCACAATTTACACAAATCCAGCTGAAGCAAGAACAAAGTTTTATTTTTCTCTCCCACGCGCTGGAGGTCAATTCCATCTGAGAAGAATTGGGTTTTATGACTCAAGACTCAATTTTTTCAAAGGTCGCCACCATTTTGGAGTATTAGTTTTTATGACGAGTCCCTTTCAGGAGAAAAAACCTCTTTCCCTGACTTCCCAGCTGCTGCTGTGGTTGTTTACCACATGAATACAAAAAATAAAGTAAAAAGAACAGTATTATTATTCTTTTCATGGGGTTACGTCTTGCTGTGTGGCTGTGGCGATCTGCTAATGAACGCTTGTTGTTGCTGTACAGTTTCCTGCCTCACAGCAACAAGACGTTGGCGGTTTCAGGGTCATTAATATCGTAGGCGGTCAGGATATGTTTTTCTGTCAGAGTCCCCGCTGTCGTATGTGCTTAATAAATTGTTTATGTCGACTAACAGAGGTGTTTATTACCTGCCTTTTAAAAACTCAAATGAATCATATGGAGCAGAAGCAAATGCTTTAATCTCATCAATTAGGGCAATGAGCAGTGTTTAACACAACACGTAAAGGGACACGGACACATTATGGATGTTATATAAGTGTGCTTGAATGGATTCAACCACATAAATCAACATCATTAGAGGTGCGAACTCAGTAACCTTGAAATATGTGTTTAAATCGTCTATTTTATTTGTTTTAGGGGTTAAAAAATGGTGTTTCTGGTGTTGAGAAGCTGTTTTTGCAACATAACATCAAAAATGCACTGCAGAACCAAATAATGCATTTGACCACGACAAAGAACAAATAAACATCATGAAAGATTTTAAAAGAATAAACAAAGTAAAACCAGGTCAGAGAAGGAGACACTATAAATATACGTGAAAATATCTCTGTGCAAAAGTGTACACAAGCATTGGGAATATCCCTTTAAATCTACATTGAATTCCTCAGTCACAGCAACATAAACTTCCTGTTGGGTTGTCATGGTTGCAGCATCTCCACCGAATCCCTTCGACCTCCGTGTGCAGACACGTTCACTTGTAAATGTGAAAAACCTTCGTTTTGTTGCATTAAACAAAAGGGAATGAGCACAAACTCCATTAACCAACCACAACGACAAACAAAAGTTATTTCCAGGTAACCGCTCAATAAGGTTTGTGAAACGTTCATGAATTTTCACATTCTTGGTATTTCAAACAAGATCTGACGAGTTTTTAAAATTACTTTATAAATTCGTTTTTGTCACCAACTGAAATCATTTAAATCAAACTTCAGTAAAATTCAATCTTTTTAATCTTTTATAGATATTTTTTATGTTTGAAGCTGCAACAAAATATGTTTTTTTTTTTACATATTTTAAACATATTAGGCATCAGAACAACCTACAATAGGATACATTTAATCTGATCCCAGGTCGTCGCACAGATAACCAGCTAATGTGATCACATCCTTTTCCTGTAGTGATGGAGCTCCACAGCTTCCCTTTTGACTGATGGTTGTTTTCTTTCCATTATACGCTTCTGAAATGTGAGTGAGGTATGGAGGCTGGGTGGTGGTGGTGGTTAGTGGCTGAAATAACGACCCCTCGGTGCTCCAAAAGCATCTATTCTGTGGGTCCAGGACTCTCGGAGCCAGCCGGGGCCTTTTCCTTTTGTCAGCGGTGAAAAATGAAGTATTTCTGAATCCCCAGCACTCGCTGTGCTTCCCTCTAGGCGCCTCAGATACACTGAGTTAACATAAAGCAAAATTCAGGATGGGGGTGGCACCAGTGACAAATTAAGTGCCTACGCATGTTTTGGAGGGAAAATAAAGGGGGCCCTTTTTTTTCCCAGAAATGAGATTTGGTCTATGTTTCTTCCTTCGGGCCCAATTTTTCCACCGCAGTTCAAATGTATCTGAAAGTTCCGATGGAAGATGGAATATTCCTGAAATGGGAAAAAAGAATAATCTGAGCATAAACCATTTACCTTGGGCTCGCTCTCAGCCTGCAGTCCGTCGCTGCTCCTTTCCCATTTTGTCACATTACAGCTTATTTTCACACTGTGCTGCTTGTCGGGCTGAAAGAGAAGTTGCCAGTCGGTCTGATCACGACACCTGGTCCATTGCAGCCTCTTAAAAATGGATCCAATTTGGGTTTGGGAGTGAAAGCTCGCTGGGGAACAAATGAGGCGCCTCAGCTCGCCTGTTCCCGAGCTGTGCTCTCATCCGACTTGGACTCATTTGTAGTCCGCAGGAGAGGAGAAGAGTGGATGGTCCGAACGGCTCTTGGCTACAGTTTAGGGATGCCACAGAGCCGTGGTGTTCTGAGGTCCAAAGACTTGTCGGCTAATTAAGAGGAGCTTGGTGCCTGTGATGTAGCCACGCTCGTTGGCTGCAGCGCAAGTCGCCCTGGGAAGCCAGGCAGGCGATCGTGTTGCTGGGGAGTTTTCTGATTCCCCCTCGATGTCGAACACTTTCATGTTTGTTTGTGTCTGTGTATCCCAGGCTGGTGACTCTGATTCTGAGTCAGGAATTAAGCGTCTGTGTGCGTGTAGGTGTGACACACTGTGTGAGAGAAAGAGCCCTTCAATTAAGCCTTCCTGCCACAGCAGCTCTAATAGATTTTCACCAATTTACCAAAAATCCTTCAGGCGGCGACGGCTTCTTATTCCACTGTGTTGGTTCCCAAATGTGACCTAGTGATTTCCATCTGCCCATTTTCTTTTCTTTGCTTCTAAACCTAATTTCCTAAAAATAAAACAACAACATATTTTGGAAATCAATTCATTGTCTCTGCTTTAGCTATCAATCATAAATGACAGCAGCCTCAGAATGAAGATGCTAACAACAAAATAAACTAAATTAGAAAAAGAACAATAACAGCCTGCAACACTGGTCTGTTGGACAACATATTAGGGACACTCGGATAGAAAACCAACCAGTCAGGAGGAAGGCATTTTTCATTTTCCAACTTTAGGATTATCCATCCATTCTTATCCGCTTATCCGGAGTCGGGTCACGGGGGCAGCAGCCTAAGCAGAGAGGTCCAGACTTCCCTCTCCCCAGCCACTTGGGCCAGCTCCTCCGGGGGAATCCAAAGGCGTTCCCTGGCCAGCCGAAATACACAGTACCTCCAGCGTGTCCTGGGTCTTCCTTTGGGTCTCCTCCTGGTTGGACGTGCCTGGAAAACCTCACCAGGGAGGCGTCCAGGAGGCATCCTAACTAGATGCCCGAGCCACCTCAACTGGCTCCTCTCGATGTGGAGGAGCAGCAGGTCTACTCTGAGCCCCTCCCGAATGACCGAGCTTCTCACCCTATCTCTAAGGGAGAGCCCAGACACCCTGTGGAGAAAACTCATTCCGGCCGCTTGTATCCGCGATCTCGTTCTTTCGGTCACTACCCAAAGCTCATAGGGTAGGAACGTAGATCGACCGGCTCAGCTCTCTCTTCACCACGACAGAACGGTACAACACCCACATCACTGCAGACGCAGCACCAATCCACCTATCGATCTCGTGATCCATCTTTCCCTCACTGGTGAACAAGACCCCGAGATACTTAAACTCCTCCACTTACTTTAGGGTTATATTTACTTTTATCTGTTCAGCAGTTTGGTCAACTTTAGTTATTTTTATTAATAAAGTTTATGGAGTTAATTAAAATTGAAACATTGAACATAGAAGTCTAAATATCATTTGAGGAACAAAGTCCATCAGTCCATTTGTGGGTATTGTCGGTCTTTGCTTCAGTGCTGATTTGGTTTTAGATTCCTCTTTCATCTCAAAATTGTCATTTTCCCTTTTTTTTAGATATTACTTTAACTTTTCTCAACATTTTAGCGTTTTTTTTGTAGTGTTCTGACTTTATAACACTGAACCTTAATCTCAAAACAGGGAAGCAACAAAAAACAAAATATTCCATCGCAGTTCTGAGTGGTCCTAATACGTCATGGCAGGAATATGATATAGAATTAGTCTCCAGACTCTAAAAGCTGCAAAGCAATCTCCCAACCATCTCTTCCCATCTCCCCCCAAAATGAGTCTTTTCATATCGAAATGAGATATCTGGGAAAGAAAACAGCCAGCAGCATGACATCACTGTCTCACTGCAGAAATGAGAGGCTTGTGATGGTTTTTAAACCATTTCACTTTAGACTAACTTCTGCAGCAGCAGCTATGTAACTGTTATGAAGCACAGCTGATCATCATCTGGATGAAATGCCTCTCTCTAGGCATCACTTAATGAAATTGGAGCAATTAACCTGGAGAAAGTTCTCAGTTTCTGTATGTAAAACAGTCATTTGTGTGACTTGTGATGATCAAAACCAGTCTTTCTTCACGGGCAGCTGCTGTACTCTTCTATGTGAACCATTCAATCCAATTCTGCTTCAGAGTCTGTAGAATCCAAACGGACAGAGGCCAATGTTTCCATCTTGTTACACGGACAGAAGTTTATTCAGGTGATCCTGTGTGAGGAGAGGAACCGTGGACGCTGACGGACCACTTCAGCCTCTTCAGTCTCTGCTTTTCTTTGACAGGAGTCTGCAAACGACTGGCAGCGCTGTTAAGGCCCGTCAGCCCACTTGGATATCACATGTTCATATGTCTCTGTCTAACGCATGGACACCAACCCTTCACTCAACCTTCTGAAAGACACACAAGCTCCAAAGCTGCTGTTACACCAACCCTTCCCCACTGAGGAACAATAAAATTGTTTTCTACTCTAAAACAAGCTCACGCTCAAAGGGAAATTTGGGTCGTCTTTGAAGCGTCGTATCAGTTCTTCATCTACATAACGGCCGGTGGCATCACTCAAAATGAGCGGAGTCTCAACAGGAAGTAGTCGTGACCAGGGTTCAGTACCAGAGTATTGGCAGAGTGATACAGCAGCAGCCGCATCGGCACACATACAAAGACAAACTATTAAAAACCCAGTTACATGCTAAGATGTGGTTTAAAATCTGGCTAGCTGTGAGTATTTCTCTGGTCGGAGGTTCTTCCTGTTTGCAGAAACCCCGCCCGCTTCGTGTGATGTCACCAACAGGAAGGGATAAAAACCTGACAGAACATTTGTACAAAAACTACTTAAAAAGCTGCAACATACTTTTAGTGTAGGTATCAAGCAGTTTGAGGTGACATCGAAGTATCTGGTGCCCCAGTTGTACTTTTTTATTAAAGTGCCATTTAAGTTGAAGATCTGTAGTCTGCCCACACATTGCTCAAAATGGCCAGTGAATTATGCTCTGACAGATTGAAAGACTAATTATTAAAGCTCTTTGGAGGACTATGACAGCGTCAAGTCTTGCTATTTGCATATCCTTCATCTGCCTGGTGTGTCAACAAAGGAGATTTGCTCTCTCCACCGCTGTATTCAGATGCAAAGTGAATGTAATTATGTATGCTTTTGCTTTTTTCATAACATTTTGTTCTGATTTTAATATGTTCTCTGCAGCAAAAATGAAACCCTCCATTTGTTTCTCTTTACATAGATTTAAAAGAGAGGGAGAGAGACGACTGTGTGGAAATGTGTTTTAATATTTGCCTGAAGGCGGTTCAGGTAAAAGATTTACGTTTATTAAGACGTGCAATGGTAAAAGCTCCTTATTAGAGCATGAATGTTTTGTTGCGGTATCATCTGGTTCTAATGTGGTTCTAATGTGGTATTGTACTGGTCTAATGTGGTTCTAATGTGGTATCGCACAGGTCTAATGTGGTTCTAATGAGGTACCAAACAGTTCTAATGTGGTATCACACAGGTCTAATGTGGTACCATACAGGTCTAATGTGGTTCTATTGTGGTATCGCACAGGTCTAATGTGATACCAAACAGTTCTAATGTGGTATCGCACAGGTCTAATGTGGTACCACCATACAGGTCTAATGTGGTTCTAATGTGGTACCAAACAGTTCTAACGTGGTATCGCACAGGTCTTATGTGGTACCATTCAGGTCTAATGTGGTTCTAATGTGGTATTGCACAGGTCTAATGGGATACCAAACAGTTCTAATGTGGTATCGCACAGGTCTAATGTGGTACCACCATACAGGTCTAATGTGGTTCTAATGTGGTACCAAACAGGTCTATTGTGGTTCTGTGTGGTTCTGATGTGATACTGTGTCGTTCTGTGGCCTAAATTAGTAAATAATGTTTTCTAAAAGTTGACATAACCTCAGTGACATCACCACCTTTATTATCTATCCATGTATCTGTCTGTCAGTCGGTCTAATAGTGTTTCTAATTGCTTTATTTCTTATTGAACACCTCTGCCTGCTCTCTATTCTGCACACGCCTCAAAGTTTCTCACAATTACTCACCGTAACTTAAATGTTTTTTTGGATTTAATCAATTTTTTTACCTTTAACATTTATCTTTGAATCGTGTCTTTAGATTTCAGCTAGTGATGAATTACCACTAAGCGTTCCTGCAGTACATTCTAGGTTCCCACAGATGTAAAGCTAGTTGAATGAATGGAAGGAGAAAAGTCTATTCCAAAGCCCAAGTCAAACTGACAACAGGAAAATGCATGATAGGAATGTTCTCCACATGTTTTTATTCAAATATGTGATTTATATTTTTATTCAGCTGATGCTGATAAAAATATATTAAAAAAAAACATTTTGTAATTTTTTTTTTTACATTTAGCCTCTTAAATTGAATAGGGTCTTATGCTAAAGCTTTTGTGTGAAAATTGTGTTTCTTTTCTTTGGTCAGTTAATAATTATAATTATTTTGGATAATTTTGCTCCATCACTCAAAGTCTGTTGTTGCTTTTGCTGTAAAACCTTTTTAGACAAATGCTTTTTGTATTAAATCTCTGTTTTTCTCACTGTAGTGAAGCAGAAAGAAGCGTTGGAGAAGGAGGCGAAGGTCAGCATCCTGGAGGCTGGAGTTGCAGACGTGAGTAAACAAGTCTAACTTTTTTACTTTCTGATTGAATTAAGTTTCTATGTTTAGGAATTAAATATGACTGGAATGTCAATCCCAAAAAGTGGAATCCATGGCGGTTTTCACACACTTAAAGAAGACTTTTTGGTTTTTATTCAGGTATTAGAGACTCAGGCAAACGTGCATGTTCTGTTTTTTAGTCATGTGCATCATGTGAAACCTCTACCAACATAAAGTATCGAGTGAGAAAGTTTCACCTCAATAAAAATTTAACAGCAGTTTCAGAGTTTAGTCCCTCCTGTCATCTCCGAGAGCGTCCGTCCTCCATCTCCAGCAGTAAATGGACTGCGGCGCATCCGCACTCGCTTATTGATTGAAGAGTTATTTTGTAATAATGATGGCGTGCTGTTCACCGAGCTTCTATAAGTGGCAGGAGCAAGGTCTAAGAAAGAAACGGCTGCAAAAGAAGAGTGGAAGGAGAAAATGATGGAGAAAAGTTAGAGGTTGGAGGTGAGGGACGGAGCGGAGGGTCCATGGAGGTGATCGATACCGAGCTGCAAACGGGAGAACATTATGACCAATCGAACATATGCTGTAGAGGAGAGAGAAGGGAGGGAAAGTATAGAAAATCCCTCCAAGAGGAAGTAACTCTCAACCTGCATCGAAGCATCCATCTTCCCTTCATACTGTGTTTATTAGAGTTTTATCACACACGGTAAAGTAGGAATATTAGCATACTTCATCACAATGACAGGTTGAGAATAAAACAGATGAGAAGTTAGTTTCTCAGCAGTGCAGAGAAAGAGAGTTGCTCTCTTTCAGATGTGTGCGCTCTACTTAAAACGCCTGTAGATCTGAGTGTTGGTTTATTTAGCAAGTGGAGAAATGTTATCTTTACCTTCTGCTGCTTTAATAATATAATATTAAAGGATTTATATGAGATTACTGTATAAACAACATGAAATAATGAAAAGAGACAAAGAGCTAAAGAATAAAACTGGTTATGGATCGTTGAAGGTATAATGCTTCCACCCATTAAACCAAAGAAGGTGAACTAAACGAGTTTTAGGTAGAGAGGATGACATCATCAAACTATTATTCTCAGACTTAAAGAGGTTTCCCAGCCCCATCAGATGTTTTAGTATATTAGTGTTTAGGCATCTGTTTTCTTTTATCTTTATAACAAGTTAGCACCAACAGCAAACCCAACGTTTCACTGTGTTGAACAAACTTAGAACATTTTTAATATTGTGGGAAAAACTTGAAACTTTTCCCAAAATTAAAATAAAGTTTTAGATTGATAGGCGCGATTAGGGATGGATGTTTAGGAATGAAACATTCAGTTGCTCTGTGTGTGTGTGTGTGTGTGTGTGTGTGTGTGTGTGTGTGTGTGTGTGTGGGTGGGTGGGTGGGTTAGGGTTAACCAGTGATGTTTAGGGAGGTTTCAGTGTTGGTCAGCTTGGTTTGTTGGTTGTGTGCAGATCACCTGTTTTCTCTTCTGCTTATCTTTAAAAACTTTGCTGCATTTTTATTAAATTAGTCCTTTTAAAGCTTTTTAATCAACTTTGTGTCTCTGAATGAAGCCTTTCATCCTGATCTAAGACCCCAAAACGTTGTCCACAACTTTCACTTCATTTTCTCGACAAAATCATAATTAAGATGCAAAGTTATTTTCCAAGGCTCCAAGCTATTAAAAATATTGTTTTTCTGTTCTAGTCATTGTGTTTTACCCTTAATTGGTTGCAATTTAAAGTAGTTGAACAGCAGCATCTTTTCACTGTTTCCATCTAATTAAAAACCAAATTAAAAAGAAATATTTTAAACTTTTGTGTAGCAGAAAATGTAAAAAGTATTTTTTTCATTTATTAGTGATGACTAATAGTGAGGCACCAGGCAGATTATGTAGCATCTGAATTTTTGCAATCAGCCATTGTGTCATGTTCGAGCAGTTTTCATGTCTGGTTCACTTTATGACTCAGCGAATCTCCTGCTGTTCACTGTGGGGCGTTCATGAGTGGTGACAGCTCCTTCAAAAGCCTTGCACATCATTTTTCTGAGAGAATGCAGCAGAAATGCATTTTTGTGTCATAATGTCTTTTCCCTTTTGAATTCAGGATATTTTTGAGGCATTTTCATGCTTGGTGCTTGGATTTTCCTCTCCGTTCTGACTCTGAATGTAAGCAAAAGCAGGAACACTTGAATGCATCCAAGGATGCAGGATGTGGGTGTAGTGCTGAGATGTTGTTTTGCTGTGAAATCTGTATTTTTATCAATGTGTCTGCAGCACGATGAACCTACAGCAGCCGATTTCTCAGCTTCTCTTTGCAGATTTGACTTTCTTTTTTCCTCAGTTAATCATTTTGTTTCCTCAGACTAAAAACCCTTTCCTTGAAGCACTAATCTGTGCTCCCAACACATGTGAATTGTAAATTGTGACCCGCTTTTCTTTGGTGTTTTTTAAATGATCCTCAACAGTGTTTCATTTTTCATGGAAAAAACAAGTTTTTCTGCTAAAAGCTGCTGTTCAAGGACTGTCGATGAGTTCCTAGAATTGAATGAAAACATATTTATCAGAACTTTCCAAGGATAAGCACCATGTTTGTGATTTAATTTAATTATTCATCAGGAATGTATCTTATTACCTTCTCTTGAGGATGTACTCTAAGTAGGTGGGAAGTAAAGTTTATTAAACAACCTTTCAGACAAACAAAGGGTACAATCACATAATAGCAGCAGACAATAATAATAAAATGAGTAAGAACATAAAAAATGAAAGAATACAAAGTGTTAGTCGTTTGACATTTTTATTGCTTTTTAAAAGCAGCCACAAAGTCAACCAAGCGATCAGAGCAACCTGTTCATATAGTCTGGAAGCAAAAGACTGAAACCCTGTAGGTGAGCTGAGATTTAAACATGATCCTAAACTCAACGGGGATCCGGTGTAGAGAGAAGTGAGATGATGCATCGTGTTGGGAGTCTGGCTCGGTGCTTAGTGATCAGATCTATTTCAACCCAAAGCTCACCGACCAAAGCTTTCTCACCAACACTTGATTTTACTGGTAAATTATTGCTCTCCAGAGCTGCTGCTTGCAGATAAACACGCCGTTTTTTATATTGTTAAATGAAACTGATTAAATTAATTCATATCTAGCTTGTTTTATCATTTTATTTCTACCTTCACTCACCAAATAGAACATATCATTTACAAAGATTCCTTTTCCCAGTTTTAATCTTTTTAACAAAATTGCAGAAATTCCTGGTTTTCCACGTCTTCCATTACACAAAGACTCCAATCCCAACCTAATTGATATTCACAGCAGATCACCTTATTTTGTTTGTTTCGTCCTTGTTTCACGAGATTGCAGCAGAATAAAATCTGTCGCCATGACAGTATTCTTGTTGTTGTTTTGCTCTTCCCACTGTGCCACAATGAAAAGCGTCCGTAATGATTTTTATTTTTGCAGAAAGCAGATTCCTGTCTGCGGTTTTTGTGGTTTTGCAGCGAGCAGAATGATAGCACTGCCTGTATCGACACAGTGTTGTTGTTTGCAGCCTGCCTGGGTGCCTTAAACACACAGAAGTAGATTTAAATGAACAGACTCGTGAAGCAGAAGGACACAGGTCCTGGATCAAGGTTGTCTGGTTGCCATGCTGCTGTGTCTTGCTGCAGCTTCAGCCACAGAGGGGCAAATGAATCACAGAGAGGCTAAACAATGATGCAGCGTGTGCATGGAGCGTGTACTTAAGCGTGTTTGTGTGAAAGTGCACCTGTTCACGTGTGAGTCCGTCTGCGTCTCCTGCCATAGATATTCAAATGGATTCATGAAAAAATTGGATGGAGGGGCTGTTGAAGTGCTGGCTCTTCTTTTTTCTCTCTGCAACCAAAAGGTCTTTGATATGATAATGACAGCTCACCACAGGGGCACTAAAGGCCAGATGCACGCTGAAATTTACCCCAGGTGTCTACCTGCTTACAGGAGACACTCAGATAAATGCTCCTTTTCTTCTAAATCACACAGAATCCTTTAACTTTTTACTTGGTTAAAACCATTTAGGCTGTAGGTTATTTTAGAATAATTTCAGATTAACTCACTTATTTTCTCTGGTTGATGAGGGAGTTTTATAGAATTTCTCATATTACAGCGGTTCTTTATTTCCTGAATTGTTTCCATGTTCCAAATATATGTCAGCCTTCTTTTGTTGTTCTGGTCATTTGGTCTTCTTTAGCCAGAAACGGTGAGAAACAGGAGACAACAGTGGGAAGAATCAGGGATAAAATAGGATAATCGGATAAGAATAAGCAGTACTGATAATAGACATTATTGGAAAAGTGATATATTCTGTAAACATGTAAGAATGTTGCTGCTGCCACTGAACACCAAAGTCTCTATTTGCATGTAAGGACATGTCTGTGTGATTATGATTGTGAGATCATTTCAAGTTCCTGGTTGTTAAAATGATAAAAACAAAGCCAAACACAACTATCTGACTAAAATTTGAATTTTTTTATGTTTTGGGCTCAACTAAAACATTTCTACTGCAGTCTGAGCATCTTTTATTTAATCCTCCAGTGATCAGACTGAAAAGCTAAACGAGCGTCTAGCAGCTGGGGAAGGGCACTTCCTGCTCGTGTCGAGACGCTACAGGTGGTGACGTCCCTTTAATAGGTCGGTAACATTTAGAGCAGGAAGTCGATAACATTTAAAACCATCTGCTGCAGAGTGTAAAAGAATGAAGCATTGGCCCTAGTTTGAACTGTTTTGGATCATTACTGGTGACCACAGATAGCTACATATGTGTTTCTAAAGAGATGCCATGTTTGTAAGATATATGTAAAGATACAGCAGGAATGTAATCTGAAGGTTCTGAACTAATACAGTGAAGTTAGAGTTATACAATACAGTAAATTCATCTGAGATGTGAAATAGATTCATGTTTTCGTAGCTTCTTCTTTAATTATGACAACAAAAATGTTTATGTATGTCTGTCTTACTTTTATATGACTTTTGTTGTCATTTAACGCAACGACATCATGAATTTACTGTTTCCTTATAAACGATGAGTAAATGTAAGTAAAATAACGATGAATAGAACAGACTAACATTCCATGAAGTACCATAAAATACATTAAAAACAGACTTGGGCAGAAGCTTGTTAATCACATGTGTTTAAGCAGAAAAACGGTCAAAATCATCAAGTTAAAAGTCCTTCAGTGCCACAGAAACTAGATTTTTCTGGCAGCGATGCAAAAATTGTTTCATGGTGATTATTTTTAATTGTGCTGCTGAAAAGTGGTCGTCATATCACTAAAAATGAGCATAAAAACATTAAAAATGGTCCATCTACATGAAAAACCTGCAGGAGACGCAACATTTTCACCAATTTAGAAATGCAATTGAAGGCCAAAGGAAAACAAAAATCACTCAGGTGGCTACAAATGGCCCCCGAGCCACACTTTGGACATGCCTGCTCTAAATTTAAGACACTTTCACACATCTTCACCCTAAAGGCTCCTTTTAAAGCTCTGTTTGACCAAACGTGCATGTTTGGTTCCAGATGCTGTGGAACAGCTGTGCTGATTTGCAGGCTTCTGCAGAGCTCGATGAGCTGCTGAACAGGTCATTTGACCACTGAAGCAGGTGTGTTGGAGCAAGAAAACAACTAAAACATGCTGAATAGTGGCACTCTAAAGATCCACAGACTGGTTTCTCCCAAATAAGATGGCTTCACGTGTCACAAAGATCGTCCAAGGTCCTTCGATTTTTACTTACTGGGGTTAAAAGAATCTGATCATAATTGCAAAGCAGTGGAACTGGATATTGGATATTTTTTGTCAGAAGGAATATTTACACCAGGAATTTACCGTAGAGTTTCAGATTAATTGTGTAAAGTTAGTAAAACAACATTTGCTGCTGTGAACTGTTGATGACTGGAGCAGTTTTAACCCTCCAGCTACAGCCTTGGCTGAGCTCTGACTAGCTGTTAGCTCATCAATTCTGAAGGATGTAAACACTGTTCCTCCAAAACAAGCCCCCCCGACACTAGCTGCTACTGGTAGGACAGAAATCATTTATAACTAGTGCGGAAACGGCTCAGAATGGATGAGAAATCCCTTTAACCAAAAGTGTTACGCGTCAGAAATCAGATGAGTTTGTTCAGCCAATAAAGTTATAAAGAAAAGCAACAAATTAGATGATGAGAAGTGAAGCATTTCTGTTTTTCAGTGAGTTTCATCATAACGTGTGAAACAGTCCTGTTTGCCTCGGTGTGGAGTCGTCTACCTGCTCTGGGATCTGCTCAGCATGTACAGCACACACTGTTGTGGCTGGGAGCGAACCTTCAGCAGACAGCTTGCTGCTTTCAGGACCTGACGGACACCCGCTGCTCTTTCTGGCAAACAGCACGGCACAACAGCATGCAACGCTCACACCCCCACTCCTTTTTGCCCAGGTGCTGAAAAGGCTGTTAGGTACAGCTGAGGTCATTCATGGAAGAAAAAAATAAAGGGCAGAAAGGTTCCAGACAAAAGAGGCTGAAAGCAGAAAAGGTGTGTGATGACTCAAACCTGCTGTTATGAGCTCAGACTCAACCTAACGACCTACAAACATCACCACGTCTTTAAGCTAGGGGTGAAAATTGAACACGTTAATTATGATTAATCAATCAGAAAAAAATTACGCAGTAATTAAAAAATTAATGCATTTAACCCTTTAGGGTCCCCCAATTAGCCTTTTGCTGGCCCCGCCCCCAAAACGGCCATTGTCCAATCACACAGCACAGCAACTGTTACTGTCCGACAACCTCAAACAAGATGGTGAAGCTAAGCATTAGAGTAGTCGTGTCTCCTTCGTTGGGTATTGTCAGAACCTCCTCATCGAGCTCAACCAGCAACAGCCAAGCATGAGTGCTCCCCGCCCACGGCTGGGCAGAGCTCCGCCTCCCAGACTACCCAAAGGGCTCACTCACCTCTCACTCGCTCAGTCATCGTGTGTTCTTCATGCATGAGCTCCTCCGGGTCCATGTTCCATCCTACCAGTCCCTGAGTAAACCTGACTCACGAACCAACCAGCCTAACGCCACAGCCACGCCACTTGACTCCTCTTGGTCACACATCATCCCCGCCACCGCTCCTCGGATCCACGCGTCCCCGGACGCCGCCTCCTTCCGAACTCCCAACTCCTTGTTCCCCGCTACGCTTCGCTCAGCGGAGCCGACACGTATTTTTATATTTTGAATATATCCCTCCACGGCATACTGTAACCCTTTTTTGCCTCGATCTGGATGATATTGCGGAGGAATTGCTCCAAAAAATGTCGCTGACACGCATCTGTCTACTTCTTTCCATCGCGGCGATCTGCCGAGCTGGTCAGTGTTTTACCCACTTTTCAGACTTAGCAACAGTAACTAAGGGGGGCGGGGCTCGGCGAAAGGGAAAAGTTGAAGTGTAGCAGAAAAATACATGCCCTAAATACCAATGAGTATCATGAAGCTGCACCTCTAAAAAAAACTTCAGAACCTCGACTACAAGACCATGCAAACTTTTTTTATGTGCTTCAAACAAAACTAAAACTACAACCATGACCTTAACCCTAACTTGCCGCCTCATTATTTTTAATTACAAAATTGCTTCGAGGGCAAATTTTCTTGAACGATTGAAATGTGATTAATCACGACTAATTAATTACAAAGCCTCTAATTACTTAGATTCATTTTTTTAATCGAGTCCCACCCCTACTTTTAACGCATCCCTCAGCAAATGGTCTGAATCTTATCAGCCTCTGACATCATGATACACATTTGTATTGGTTGATTATTTTTGTTGTAACAAAATTTCTTCCACTAGAACTTATGGAGATTGTGCATCTGTGGGATTAACGTGCACTCGTTTAATCCATCCAGCAATTTCAAAAATGAGTGAATAACAACACAAGACTATTGTAGAGGATTTTTGTACCTTTGGGGCTCTAAGCACACATTTAGCTCTGTTGTGCATTCAGATGAGCAATCTTTAACAGGCAGTTTATAAGATTTACATTTAGAAATATGGTAAAAAGCATTGAATGGACACATTTCTAGGATCAGTGTTTTTAAAATTAACATTTAGGACCCACAGGAGCTCAAACCCCCACCTACCCTCACCTCTGCCCCCAAACCCCCCGTCTTCACCCCAAACCTAGACGATTTAAAAAGTAAATCACAATGTAAAACGGAATAAAAGTAAAGTTGATTAAAACTTTTAAAAAGAAGGGAAACCATACTATGTAACAGAAATATCCTTATTGGTAACAATCAGTGTCTCAGTAGAGAATTAATATTTCTAACACAAGAAATGAAGGAGTGTCAATAATTACAAATTTATCTATGGAATCTCAAATTTTCTACTCCAGAACAGAAACTCACACAGATTTGATTATGGAGGCTTTTAATTATTTTCCTTTCCACAACAGAAATATTTTTGTCTGTAAGATTAAAAACCAAAATAAATAAATAAATAATATGTATTTATATTTTAGCTCAGTAGTTTGTAATGCTGGAGTCCCATTAAAAAAAGTCTAATGTCTTTTCCTGCTTGTTCCTGTTGTTATTAAATGGATGCATCCTCCACATCATTATGACCATCTAAGTCATGATGAGAAAAGCCAAAAGTCCAAAAGGTTCCTGACTAGAACATCAGAAGGTGTTCTGGATGGTCTGGTAGCAGGATTCCTTCCACAGATTTGTATTTGTGAGGTTTGGAGCCTGAAATAACATCAAACTCTGTCATTTGAAGCCTTCTAAGACTTCTGTGATGGTTTAATTGACCATTATTCCATGTAGATTCTGCTTTAATGTAATGAAAAGGCAAAGGGGAACAAATAGATGAGAGAAAATGCACAAACATAATACAGACCTTGCATAAATGATGCAGCTACTTGTATACTGATGATGCACTCTTCTTCCACTGAACATCTGCCCACTTTCACCCCCCTCTCCTCCCTGTAGCAGGAACATCATCACACACTGTGTGGCATCTGCAGCTGAAGGTTTCTGTTAGCTGGAAGGCTGGTTGCTCATCTGCACAGCTTACCAGTTTCTGACAGGCTGACTTGGAGACAGAAGCCACTGTGCTCCACAGGTGGGCATCGAGAGGTTTGTCAGGGCCTGGGGGGCTAAGTCATAATCACTGCCACCCACCACAGCAAGCATTACAAGCTCCCTAGAATATCTCTCCCTCCACGGGGTTAGCAGGATGCATCGGTCTGGGCTGGTGTTTGCTGCCATCCTGCAGCTGACTGAACTGGTGTATGATGGTGGAGTGATCTGTTTATACAGCTGTGGCGTGCGTGCGTGTGTGTGCGTGTGTGTGAGGCATGGACACAGGTGCCTGTGGGAATGCAGAATACTTTCATGCAGGTGAAACTGAAAAATGAGAATCTGGTGCAAAAGTTCATTTATGTCAGTAATCCAACTTAAAAGGTGAAACTAACAGACTCATTCCATGCAAATCCAGATGTTTCAGCCTTTATTTGTTATAATTGTGATGATTCTGGCTACAGCTGATGAAAACCCCACATTCAGACAATTACAATATAGTGAAAAGGTTCAATATTCTAGACTCAAAGTGTCACACTCTAATCAGCTAATGAATCCAGAACCCCTGCAAAGGGTTCCTGAGCCTTTAGATGGTCTCTCAGTCTGAGCTGGATTACTGACATAAATGGGCTTTTGCAGCATATTCTAATTTTTACAGTTTCACCTGTATTTGCTTTGTGCTTAAGTGACACAGACATTTTTTGTAGGATTTTCAAACATCAGCAGGAGAGCGGACGGAGGTTTGGTTGGAGCAAAGCTTGTCTGTAATTTGCAGCAGAGCTCATAAACTTTTGTAGCTCAGTGACATTATTGTTTCATAAGCTGTGCTTCATTCTTTATTGTATCTGGGACTCACGTCGCTCTTAAATAAAAGGGTACAGCATCAGAACAATGTTTATATGGAAAATCTCTGATCTTGCAGATCCATTAACTGTCATTCAGCAGTTTGTGAAAGAGATGAGAGGATGAAATATGTCGTTAATGAAAACTCATTCTGTTGTGACCAAACTGAGGAGGACAGTTTAAATGTAAATGAGTTCATGTGTTTTTATGCCTCTGCTCAACCTGCTGCCTGAAGGAAAGAGAGTGGATAATTCCTGGGCTGGAATGGTGCGGCCCTTCTAAGTTTATTTCTTCATCTTGTGGTGTCTTCTGGAGAGGAGAAGCTCATTTTTGGCAGATCTAATCACTCCTTCCTACACCTTTTAGTCAGCCTCAGACCCGTTTCTTGAGGATTTCAGGCTAGCATCACTGAAAATATCCTTTTTTGTCCTCCTCACTCCTTCAGTGAGTCTTTTTAATGATGCTGGGTGTGTTAGTGTCCCATGTAAGGTCAGGAGTCGCGTGCAGCCCCAGTTATTTTTTTCACCAGAGGGCTGTAAGCACTCCTCCTGAAGAGTACTGCTTTCTCTTTGCTGCATTAACACTCAGGTTAAAGCTAACTGAGTCAGCAGCTAACTGAGTGTTTCTAAACGTCCTGCATTGCCCCCCTGGTGTGTGTTCATGGATAACTTTGAATGTAACTGAGGTGTGGCTCAGAAAACGCCTGCAGGAATCCAGCTGAGGGTCTGAGGATTTTTGATTCCAGCAGAAAACACGTCCAGTTAGGAGGAGATTCTCAGATGATGGATTGTTGAAGATATAATATTGAAACAATCATACACTGCCCAGCCCAAAAAAAAATTTGTCCCCACCAAAAAACTAATATTTGTTTGCACCAGCTTTAGTTTTGATTACAGCACACATTCGCTGTGGCATTGTTTCCTTAAGCTTCTGCAATGTCACCAGATTTATTTCCATCCAGTGTTGCATTAATTTTTCACCAAGTTCTTGCATTGATGATGGTAGAGTCTGACCGCTGCACAAAGCCTTCTCCAGCACATCCCAAAGATTCTCAATGGGGTTCAGGTCTGGACTCTGTGGTGGCCAATCCATGTGTGAAAATGATGTCTCATGCTCCCTGAACCACTCTTTCACTATTTGAGCCCGATGAATCCTGGCGTTGTCATCTTGGAATATGGCCGTGCCATCAGGGAAGAACAAATCCATTGATGGAATAACCTGGTCATTCAGTATATTCAGGTAGTCAGCTGACCTCATTCTTGGAGCACATCATGTTGCTGAACCTAGACCTGACCACCTGCAGCAACCCCAGATCATAGCCCCACCCCCACAGGCTTGTACAGTAGGCACTAGGCATGATGGGTGCATCACTTCATCTGCCTCTCTTCTTACCCTGATGCACCCATCACTCTGGAACAGGGTCCATCTGGACTCATCAGGCCAGTTTTTAATAATGCGTTGGACAGTTCTGAACCCAGTTTTAGTCCTTTCTGCAATCTCCTTAGATGTTTTCTCTGCTTGATGCATGCCAATGATGTGACCCTTCTCAAACAGACCAACATCTTCTCCACGACCACCAGATGTGTCTTTCCACATGGTTGTTGAAGACATGAGAAGCAACTCATTGCACCATTTGGGGTTAAATAACTTGTAGCCAGCTGAAAGATTAACTTAACCAGTAGGACTTTTATAGTGTGTTCATGTTTTAGAGGTGTCTAATGTGTGTTTGTAAGGTTTAATTAATGATCAGTGGTGCCACGTTGGGTGATGAGATAACATTTACAGTTTATCCCCATCTGCGTGTCTGTTTGCTCACATTTGCAGCCCCACCAGCAAACCCAGACCTCTCTGTTCGCTTTGTCCCAACCTCCCAGTTCTTCTGTGTGCATATAATAGACTACTTAATACTTATTACTCTTGTTTGTCATATTCCAGTTGGCTAATGTAGCCGTTCTCAGTCACAGCATGGTGAGTAATTAGCACAATCTCTTCTCAGGTTATCACATCACAGTTTGCTCCTGTGTTTTTCTGCTGATGACAAACAGTGGGAAATGATTTCTTTGCTGATGAGGACTGATTAATTCACCCTGGTGGGTCTAATTTGATCTGCTGCTTGACATATTGTGAAGGGAAGCAGTTTAACCAGTGGAAGCAGCAAGAATTTTAACAAAACCTGTAACTATTTGGAAAAAGATCATTTAGTCTGCTTAACATATTCTCCTGGCAAATACGTTTGGTCTGAAATATTCATAGCTTCTGCACATTGAATGGGCTCAAATCATCATGCATAAACCTCCAAAAGGAATCTAGAAGTTGAATCAGAGTTTGCACCCCCTAGTGGCTGACTGCAGTAAATATTTAAGCCCCACCCTCTCCAGGTATAAAATATTTTCCTAACTAAAATATAAAAATACATGTCAGGTGATTTTCAAATAGTTTAGTTTGATTTTTAAAGGTCACACCTTGTGTATTTCTGTTAAAACGCGAGTCTTACTCAATAATATTCATGATCTGCCGATACAGTGCTGATCAAAAGTTTAAGACCACTTGAAAAATGGCCAAAAACCATATTTTACACAGTTGGATCATAACAAGGTTCCAAGTAGAGCTTCAACATGCAACAAGAAGAGATGAGAGTGAGACACAACGTTTTCTGAGCAGCAATTTATTAGGAACAACACTTAAACTGAAACAGGCTGATATTTGGCCATTTTCAAATGGTCCTGAACTTTTGATTCACACTGTATCTCTCCTGTGATTGGCTAACATCAAACGGGTCTCTTCTGCTGCCTTCTTTCCTGGGTAACAAATAAAAAGTTGATGTGTTATCTCCACAAATAACACAGTTGCTAATGCTAATGGTTCTACTGGCTGAGACATGCTCTGCTCTCTCCTTGGGCGGTCCCAAGCCAAGGTGGACGGTGCCATGAATACTAAATTTCCCTGTGACGTAGAAGAGACTGGCTTTTTCTGACCTGATCATTTTCCTGTCTATTTCCTTCATGTGGCTAATGCAGGTGATGGGGGTTGGAGGCTGTTTTCACCTTCAGCATGCATGTGTAACTCAGAGTGGCTGATCGTATTTCAAACAGAAGTATTACACGGTTTCACCTTTAAGTCAGCCTGTGGGTACAGATCAGTAGTGTTTTTGTTTGGATTACAAAACATTATATATAGAAACCCATTTCTGCAAATCTGACTAAAAAGTGTATCTAAAAATTATGAGATGCATGTTTTATTTGTTAGTTTTCATCAGTGGCGATAATGGGCTTCCATACATATAACGAAGGTTTTTAAACACCAGAGAAATGAGCTGAAATGGCTCAGAAACACTGATGGACGTCCTTCGCTCTACTTACATCTGTGCTGTTTCTGCATTTATCCTTAGAATAAAAACACCAAAACACATACTTTTAAAAAAAAGCTTCATTTTGTTGCTAAATTTCTTTAAATCATCCACAAGCTTTTAAAGATTTTAAAGAACTCTTTAAGTAACAAACAGACGTCTTTAAAAGTTCAGTTTAAGCTTTCAGACGGACCAATCAGAGCCCTAACCTGACCTCAAATGGATTTGAAATGCAGCCATCTTGTTGAAAAGTATACACATTATCTTCTGTTCGCCATTTCTTTACTTCATTACTCATTTCGGAGCGAGGCAAAGTGAGATGGAATGCTGTGAAAATTCCCTCTTCATGCCTTTTTCTTGGACCACTAAGACAGCAACTCTTTAATGGTATGGTTCTTTTTTTAAAAGAAAGTTTAATGCACCAGATATTATTGCACTTCAGCTACCTCCACTGCAGTTTTGTAACTTTAAAAGTGCTCTCCAGGCAAACAACATGGTGCACAAATAATGTTTTCAATCGAACAATCTCCCACAGGTCTGACCTTGGCAGCTTTTATCAGGTGATGAATACTTTCAGAAGACTGCAACGGTTGCTTTAAACCTGCAATTGTCTCTGCCTTAAACCCCCCCTGCAAAAACAAAGATAATACGTGATTGTAGATTTCAGCAAATTGATATTTTTCCCTCGATTTGAAAAAAATAAAAGACCGATTGAATCTTATCAGTGAAAGGACATCAGAGGCACTTTCAGATGTATAATCTCAGGCCTTTTCTGAGTCCTTCTTTTTGCAGGATGTTTTGATGAGAAATAATTAATCTGTTTGAGTTTTGATTCTGCTTAAACAGACGGTGTCTAAAATTCAGCAACCATGAAATGAGAGCAACTCTTGTTGTAATGGATGAATACCTGCCTTCTAGGTGTCTGTCACAACCCACCGATTACCATCAATTAGAAAATTGCACAAAGCAAAGTTGATTAAAGAATTAACTGCAGTGAAAATAAAGACTTCTTCTAATTCCTCATTTTTAATAAAGTCCTGTCATCCCTCAGAGGGATGCATATCTCCTGCTGCCTTTCATGCCTGAGTATTTTATGTTGAGGAACGATGGCATTAAAGTGGGAGTTCGCCCAACCAATCTACAGGTCCTTCTCAAAAAATTAGCATATTGTGATAAAGTTCATTAATTTCTGTAATGTACTGGTAAACATTAGACTTTCATATATTTTAGATTCATTACACACAACTGAAGTAGTTCAAGCCGTTTATTGTTGTAATATTGATGATTTAGTCATACAGCTCATGAAAACCCAAAATTCCTATCTCAAAAAATTAGCATATTCCAACCGACCAATAAAAGAAAAATGTTTTTAATACAAAAAAGTTCAACCTTCAAATAATTATGTTCAGTTATGCACTTATGCATTTTTAAAGTGACATTTCTGTTGGTCTCTGAACATATTATTATACACGGGACTACAAGTAATACATCTGAAAAGTTACATTATTGCATGAAAAAAATAAAGTTTGGAAATTTCAGATTTTCTAAAGCTTTTCTACAATTCAAACTGGACTGAAACCGTGACCCATAAACCGAGGTACGGACCGGACCGTGGGGAAAGTGGACCGTTGCATTCCTAATCAGTACATTACAGAAAATAATTAACTTAATCACAATATGCTAATTTTTTAAGAAGGACCTGTACATGTGTTTTGTGGATTTGGAGAAGGCATTCGACTGCGTCCCTCAGGAGGCCCTGTGGGGGGTACTCTGGGAGAATGGGGTACCAAGCCCTTTGATACGGGCTGTTAGGTCTCGTTCCCAGTGAGCGTAGACTCCGCCAAGGCTGCCATTTGTCACCAATTCTGTTCATAACTTTTATGGACAGGATTTCTAGGTGCAGCCAAGGTGGTGAGGGGATCCGTTTTGGTGGCCTGAGGATCAGGTCTCTGCTTTTTGCAGATGATGTGGTCCTGTTGGCTTCGTCAGAACGTGATCTCCGGCTTTCGCTGGAGCAGTTCGCAGCCGAGTGTGAAGCAGCTGGGATGAGAATCAGCTCCTCTAAATCTGAGACCATGGTCTTGAGTCACAAAAGGGTAGAATGCCTTCTCCAGGTCAGGGACGAGGTCCTGCCCCAAGTGGAGGTGTTCAAGTATCTTAGGGTCTTGTTCATGAGTGAGGGAAAGATGGAGCGGGAGATCGATAGGTGTATTGGTGCTGCGTCTGCAGTGATGCGGGCGTTGTACCGGTCTGTCGTGGTGAAGAGAGAGCTGAGCCGAAAGGCGAAGCTCTCAATTTACCGGTCGATCTACGTTCCTACCCTCACCTATGGTCACGAGCTTTGGGTAGTGACCGAAAGAACGAGATCGCGGATACAAGCGGCCGAAATGAGTTTTCTCTGCAGGGTGTCTGGGCTCTCCCTTAGAGATAGGGTGAGAAGCTCGGTCATCCAGGAGGGGCTCGGAGTAGACCCGCTGCTCCTCCACATCGAGAGGAGCCAGTTGAGGTGGCTCGGGCATCTGGTTAGGATGCCTCCTGGACGCCTCCCTGGTGAGGTTTTCCGGGCACGTCCAACTGGGAGGAGACCCAAAGGAAAACCCAGGACACGCTGGAGGGACTATGTCTCTCAGCTGGCCAGGGAACGCCTTGGGATCCCCCGGAAAAGGTGGTCCAAATGGCTGAGGAGAGGGAGGTCTGGGCCTCCCTCCTTAGGCTGCTGCCCCCGCGACCCAACTCAATGTAAGCGGAAGAGAATGGATGGATGGATGGATGGAATTAAAGTTGTTTTAATTCAAACTTGAAAGAAACATCATCAGAATCTCACGCAGTTTTGCAAGATCTTGTGGCCACTGTTAGCATGTTATGCTACACGTTAGCGAGTATGTGTTGTGAATAACTCCCAGCTACTGTGGCACCAATTTAGAGCTCAATATCCATGAAAAACTACACCCATTAATGTGTTTCCTCAGATCTGTTTGCTGTTTCGGCCGTCTTGTATTGGATTATTCATAAGTTAACTAGTTGTAGATGTCCATCCAATGAAGACTTTGTGAGAGTTTAAATAAAATCCATCCAGTTTCACGAGAAGATACTTTTGCTCACAAACACAAGCTTTGTAAGTTTGTCTGAGGAGGGAGATTCCACTGATGCTGACAGCTAAAGAAGTTCATTGAATAAAAACGGCAGTAACTGACTTTAAAACGTAAATAAATTGCTTCCTAAACTAGATTTGATCAAACCCAATCTGAAGATCTTCTGCTACAGATGTAAAAGTTTTTGTCTTCCCTTCCCGGACTCGGATCACACCAGATTCCTGCTGTAAATCCTCAGCACCTTGTCCCGACACTCTCCTCTCAGCGAACGTCCGCCGTCAGCACGTGCGTCTCATTAGCATTGGCTCACTTTCCTCAGATTAGTGATAATTAAACTGTGAAATTGGAGCCGTTACCTTAAATTGGGTCACAGCTAGGACACCACGAGGTCTGTGACAGAGCTGGACGGGAAAGGCTGGCAGTCTGGCCCACTGCCACGGGTCCTCCCATCTGATTTCAGAGGGAACAGACGGTCAGGTCATGGAAAAAAGGGATTCCCAGCGAACAGCCCGGGCCAAGATGAACTTGGAGAAATATTGAGGGAAATCTAATGACTTTTAACCGTTTTACTGCAGGCAAGAACCATCAGTCAGTTTTATTATCCAGACACACACTGACCTGAAGTCCAGAACAGTCTCCGTCCTCTCTCTGAGGCAACCTCATTTTCTCATGCTTATTAAAGACAGTCTGTGTTTTTTTATGACTAGTCTAGCCGTGAGGTCAAAATTAAACACTGTGTGTTATCTAATTGTGATTGGATGTAAAACCGTTTGCCTCAGGATTGCTCACACCCATAATTAAACATTTCCATCACCTCAGAGAGAAAACGAACACGGTCTTACAGATTTACAGAAAACATTTAGGTTCCTCTTTAATGCAACGTGTAAGATATTATGGGTTAGCAAAAGCAACTGAAGTGGCTGAGTGTGTCTGCTTTTTATCATTTTGTTTGGAGATTACAGGAAAAAGGAGACTGTCACTTCACTTGTTTTTTACATTATTTTCTTTCATTGTATTCCAACCCTAATTACCCAGATTTCAATTATTGGTGCACATGTGGATTTCAAATGAAGAAATTAATCAATTGATTGTTTTTCTTTCAGTCTCAATCTGCTTCTTATTAAAAAATCAAGTAAAACTTCTTCTGATATCGATTCTGTTTTTATTGTAAATCAGTGATTTTATTGTTCCTGTCAGCACACACCGTGTTGTTTCACACTCCTGCTTTATGATGTCATATCTAAGTAACAAACCTTTCCAGATGCCCTACTTTCTGTTTTTTGGGGTGTTTTTTTTCTCTTCCATATCATTTCATGTAGAGTTTCTCTTTGAACACTCTCTCCCTGCTTTGTGTTCCTGACTTGGTTTTTAATGGAGTTAGTTGTTTTTGCACCAGCCTCCTGCAGCCTCAGGTCTGATTTGTTGGTTTCATCTACATTTTTCTTTATTTTTTCTTCTTAGAGCATGCTTTATGTAAATTAGGACGCACACTTCCTATAGAGGAGATAAAGCTCTTACTACACGACTGATGCCTCTATTGATAGGTGGCTCTGGTTTTGAAGGTCAGTGATGGGAATATTTTGGTATTTGGGTTTATAACATTTGATTTTGTTCTATAAATCATAAATTTGCATAAAATCCAGGGGGAAAATATGTAATTCATTGACCCATTTGATCAATGCGGATTAAATGTAAAATGCTGAGTTATATTAAAATAAATGAGATTTCAGTCACATCTTCGTCTGACTGACCTGCTCAATCATGCTTCTTCACAAACAAACACATCTAGTATCAGCAGATGCATTAAAGAGTTAAACGTTTCTCTACTTGATGAGGATGAGGAAGGTGAAGAAGAGTAGTGAGTTTTGAGCAGCTGGGAGGAATGACAGTCATGTGAGGACGTCTACTTTCAGTCAAGGGATAGGTGGGATGCTGTTTCAGCTACAGGGGAGAATTCGGGCTCAGGATGCTGTTGCCGTGACGATGACATGTGTCTTATGTGTTCCTAAAAGATGAATAATTACTCACTTTCCCTCAAATATTGTTCCTCTTCTTATTCTCTTGCGGTAAAACGGTGACCTCGCCCGGATGGTTCAGAAAACCAGACTTGTGACTGAAGGGTGTTGCACAGAATTTAGTTCACTGTAGAAAAACAACCCCCTCAGGCAGGGTGTCCGCCTCTCTGGTGCATGTGCTCTGTGGGTCAGATGTAATAAATGTTTCATGGCTGGTTGTTGACAGGTAATGGAACCATGCCTGTTCATGGTGTGTAGATGCAAAACCAGAATCAGCTGATCAATATGAGCACACGGCTCAAGAAGCAGCCTGACTGCTGCTGTTTGCTAAACAGAAGTTAGCCATGGAGCTACAACATAATAAAGAAATGATCTCACAGTTAAATACAGATGCAGCAAAACCAGATAATTTACCCATATTATAGGAAATGCTGCTTGGAACATTTAGCACTAATGGACTCAATAACACAATTTTAAAAAGCAGCTGAAAAAGGTTTTTATTTAAAACTGCTTTTGTTTTCTTCATCTTTAAAATGACCTCTGTTTTTAATATTCTTTTATTTGTTGTATGATCTTTTTGTTTCTGTTGATCTTTGTGAAGCGCTTGGTGATTCTGTGATAAGTGCTGTTTAAATCAACTTTAGAGGTTCTGAGAGGTGAGATGCTGCAGAGCACTTATGCTGAATAAAACCCTCTTTTTGTTTTTGAATTCATAATTTGTTCTCATTTACACAACTTTAGTAGCCTGGCAAGCCATCCTATATATGTGATATATAGTCTGGCCACGAACCATTGACGGCTCTCAGTCGTGGGGCGGGATCTACGGTTGTCTTTCAAACTGTCTGCATGCAATTGGATAGCGCTAGGACCAATCAGAGTAACGAACAACGTGACGTAATCACAGCGAGGGAAAAGAGGGAGGCAGAAATGGCGTCTATGAATGATTTCTGTCGTTTTTGTATGAAAAGCATGTGAATATCAGGTGTACTGGGACATTGCACTACTTTGTTTGATAAAAGTAAGAAGCCACTAAATATATCTGACAGACTTACGCACGTTGGAGTCTAAATTGTCCAATGTTGATGACAAAGCCGTTTCAAACGAACGTGGTTCCTGCACTGCCACCATGTTGTTTCTGTTCACGGCCGCAGCTCTGACGTTATCGGCTACTCCCGCTCTGTGATTGGCCCAACCAAAACTATAGCAAGCTGTAATTGGACAGCCACAGCAGTGGATCGGGCTGCGAGGGTTCCAATGAAGCGTGCCTAGACCAAACTTTGCAAGGCAAGAATTTGGTCTAGTTCACTAGGCTACAACTTTAGGTATTTTAAGCATTTTTTTTCTTCTACCTGAAATTACTACAGTCAAAATATGAGTTGGAAAAGTGAAATGAACATAACCTCAAAATAATTGGTGATAAACCCAAAAAATAACAGTATAACTAGATAATGAGGCAAAATTCTCAGTAACAAAACTGACGTTTGTGGTTTCTTTATTCTATAAATTAAACTTTTAGTGATGCAACAGCAACATAGTCAATAGAGGTACAAATAATAGTACAAAACAGTACCTAAATTTTATTCTTTTAACTGCTAATACCTGAGAAAATTTGATGGATTTCTAAAATTTGCAAAAAAAAAAAATTCTTCAAATTTTAGCTAAAGGTCAAACTTTAATCTTTAATGACTGAGTTAGTTGAGTTTTCAAATGAAGGCAACTGGACTTCTTTGGTTTCTTGACAACATTTTGCTTCTTTGTCAGTTGTGACTGGAATATGAGAGGGTAAAGCCTACAAGCTGTAGCTGTCCATTGTTTCTTAATGAGCAGAAACTACCTACGAATACCCCTCCTCCCTACCTCCTGATCAGTCATTGATGCCATTATGCCCTATTGTGTTGAACTGGTTGTTTTGGGTAAACCTCTTAAGCAGTAACAAACAACTAGAGGTTATAAGCTTAACTCTCGCATATTCCAGTCAGAATTGACAAAGCTCCTTGGATGAGAACCGAAACGTCTTCGAAGAAACCAAAGAAGTCCAGTTGCCTTCATTTGAATCCTTTTGGATTACCATGACCTGGATGACTGAGAACCTTCAGCAGCTTAGTGTGAGATCATTAGAGATGGGAGGTGCCACATTCTATTCTCTTTTACCTGCTTCATTTATGCTACGGTCACTCTCTGAATAGTATTTGGAGCTTAAAATTATACCAACTTCAGACCTTTGATAATACAAACCAAGGCACGTGTAAATACGTGTGTCTGAGCTGAATGATGGAATGGCCTCAAAAGCAGCAGAATATGGAGAAAATTGCCTCCATTTAAAAGCAACATTTTAAATGTTGTTTTACAGCATTTTTACAAATGACAGTAACTTTACGTGTTGGCTGCAGGACAGCTGTAATGCAGCGTGGAAAATCCATCACATATTTATTTGTAACTCAAAGCAAAGAAAAGCATCCGCAGGGACCCACAGCCAGTGTAAAAACAACTTTAATGACGTGGGAAAAGTCAAAGCTATCACCTTCCTTCTCAGTCTGCATCTTGGAGGAAAATAACCCTCGATTTATTTTGCAGGGCTCTGAGGCGTCCTCCTCGGAGCGGAGGAGATGGCTGATAAAGGTGATGGTTGAAGGGGATCCATCCATCCTTCTCGCTCTTTCTTCCTCCCGTGCAAACAGAAAAAAAGAAAAAGCCACTTGATTTGATTTTGAGGGAGAACAAAAAAAAGATTTCTCTGAGCTCGGAGACAAAACAAGCTCTTTCAAAATGTCATTGCTTCTTCGGCCAGGTGGCAGACGCACTCAGAGCTCCAGCGTTCAGACGGGAGCTAGCTCGGCTGCTGTCCCACCCTTTCAGTTTTTAGACGACGAGCTGTTGAGGTGACAAATATGTTTGTAGTTTGAATAATTTGCACTTGGAATTATGAAGTAATAGTGGATTATTTACATTATTTGTAAACATTTTAATGCAGTGGTTAGTCTCAGTAGAGTTGTTCTAATGAGCAGCTGTGTTATTGTGGGTTAAATATACTTAAACCTTTTAGTCTAAAACATAACATGATAATAAATCTAGTTTGAACACTGAGCTATTTATCGCTTAATGACTGTAAAACACCTGTAGCTCCTCCACCAGGGGGCAGTAGACGTGTATAGAAGTGGATCTGGCAGGTTTCTGATGAAGGCACTAATCCTGATGCTCCATCTGGATGCTTTAAGGGTTTGATGTGAGTTACCCACTCAACAAACTCCTGGTTTGGGATTTTTCCTCCAGTCCTCTGATTAATGCACCAACTGCTGGGGATATTTTAATTAGAGCGCAGCTTCCTGGTTCTTTGGCTTAATTACCCCGTGCCCTGGTGCGGTCCCTGCATTGTATGAAAGAGACAAAAAAGCTGTGACTGTTTGATTCATGGAGCTGGACTTAAATCTTTTCTGACTATGAATGATAGAGAATTTCCCGACTAGTGGCAGCAGTTTAATAATATCAAACAACAGTCCTCTTCTCCACTATGGGATGTTATTTATAAGAGCGGTGCAGATGTTTTTCCTGGAAGAGAGCGGGAGAGACGTCTTTTGTCATGTGGCCATTAAAACATTTACTTATTTGAACAAACGACCGGCAGACGTTTTTACGGCGAGGACATTCTCCCTTTACTTAATGGTGGGGAACGTCGTTGAGGACACGGCGCCTTTAAGCCTCCAGGATGTGATCGGACTGGTGAGATGAGCTCACAGACTTAGACGGTCTACGGTGATGCAGCTCTGTCAGGAGGATTGTTTCATGCTTGTCTCTCTGACTGCGTCTCTGTCAGGCCTATTTCCAGCTTGTGCCATGAGCTTAACTACAGGTGAAATACAGCGTGAGTGAAGATGAAGGTGATGGGACCGAGTATGGACAGGATTCTGTTCTTTTCGTATTTTGGAGGCAAATTATGATTTTACCATTAAAACTCTGCTGCTGCTTTCAGATTCTCATGGAACAAAATGAGACGTGTTCAAATGAAAAGGGTTTCTCCAAGATGAGGTTTAGTAGCAGTTTTCCTGCATGTCCGACTTTATTATTATGCTAAAGATGATAGATTATGACTCAATCAATACGTAAACTCAACTCAAAAAGTAAGTAAATGTGTGTTTGGTCGATTGTTTCTGTTTTAAAAAGGCTTCTTGGCAAGAAATCTTGTATTGATGGAAACAATGCCAATAAGAGTGTTTATTTCAGAAATGTGGGAGAGTGGAATCATCACCACCGAACAACTCAGAACAGCAGCGATCACCAACAGGAGGATTGTGGAGGATTTAGACACATTTTTTGGGTTTTACCCAAAAACACGCCAGTGTGCTGCTCATCCAACAGATTTATTACCTGGAAACATCATTACGACATAGAAATAATCAGTTTAACATTATGAAACACAAAGTGTAAAATAAACATTTATCTGCGATATTTGACAGAATCTGCCAGTGTCGGACCTACATGTCATATTTAGAGTTAGGGGTGAACTCCAAGAATAAAATGCTTTTTTCTTCTAATAACTCCAAGGTGCGTCAACCTCATTTACTGAAAGATGATTTTTATACAGCAACAAACAACAAATACTTCTAAATTGCCATATTTGGACTTTTTACCGTAACGCAAACTTCATCAAATGCTTGGTCACCGTCTCTTTTGTCAGTCAGACCAGATGTTAGGCTTGCACACTGTACGTTGAAGATTTATGTCCCGGGGGGCGTCAGGGCTGAGGCGCTACCGCATCATGCAGATGATGGCTCTTTTGTCTTGGGTGTCATCCTCAAAGACGAGGCGAGCGAGGGCAGGATGGCGGGTCGCAGGAATCCCTGACATCCCGCTCCACACAAAGGAGGACAGTTTGGTGGTCCTGAGCTGAATGAGCTGTCATTTTACCCAAGAACAAGAGAGCAGCCCTTTCATTTGGCCGTTTGAGTATCACTCAGGCTGTTTGTACGTATCCAGGCGATGACGGCCTCTGGTGTCCTTTCCATCTGACAGAGCCGATGGCCGGTTTGTCGCCTTGAAAGGAGGAGACAATAGAGTCGATGTGGCTGTTTGTACAGTTGTGAGATGACTGATGCTTTCCAGTTTCATTATGTGGAGACTGTTGGTCTAAAATCTTCTGTATGACAAAGTCATCATTCCGTCTTCTTTTAGAAAGAGAATAAAGTCAAAACTATCACAATAAAACACCTCGCTGTGCTCTGTCAGTCTTAAAAATTAAAACTGTGAAACTTTTGGGAAAGAAGCAGGTAACTCATATTTTAGATGTTTATTATTACCAAATCTGCTCTGTGGAAGAACCAGAAGTGAGATATTATTAATGAACCACTTTCAGACTGAATGAAATAATTGCAGAGCTCCGTGTTTTTGTAAGCTCTGTTGTGTTTATTCTGGTAATTGGACCAGAGAGTGGTTGTGTTCAGCAGATGAACCAAGTTTGGCACAACACCAGCCTCGTTGCTCATATGCTTGTTGTTAACGTTCCATCTTATTGAGGAGTCTAAGTTAGTCCAGACATGGATTTTCTGATCCCACTGGAGCGTGACCGGAGGTGATGCATCATTGTCGGAGTTTTACTGGTCCTACGTTATTTATCCCTCTGACTCGGTCCGAATTCCTGACTCACCCGGTAAACGTTTCTTATTTTACACCCGTGTGTCGTCTGTTCCAGTTCTGACCAACCGTTCGTGGTCAGGTATTTTAAAAGTGGCCTGGTTACCATAGTAACGGGCACAGGTAAAGGAGAACCGGTGTTCATGAAATGGATTCCTGCCCCATAAAGCAGCACAGAGTGGCAGATTTTACCTTCACAGGAGATTCATACAGCGGAAGGGCCTTTTCCCTCTACTGTAGACAGAACTGACAGAATTCCATGTAATTGTTCTGGATTTTACCCGCTGGATGTCATCTTGTAGAAAATACAGGAAAAGATCAATGAAACAGTTGTTTTTATTTAATTTAAGATGAATGTAAAGCCACTGTACCAAAAACAGCTCATCTTATTTTCCTTTTGCTTCTAATGACCCTTTATTGTTGAGGTTTTTGATAATCTTATTATTCTATATCATCATATCTGATACTGAAATTGGAAAAATTATGTTCTGCCTTGTTATATTCATAACTTGCATTTCTCAGTTATACTTTAGAGTTAAAAAGCTTAATTCTCCCGTCATGGATGTGCTTCTGTTTCCACATATTCGTCCATAAAACCCTCTGTCCATTCAGTTCTCGTCATTTTTAAATCTAACCTGTTATCTTCTATTTTCTGTGCTCATAGAAGAGATTTTCCACCATCATGTTGCAGCTGTTGTTGCAAAGCAGCAGCATAGCAGGAGGAATCTGATAAACCAGCATTAGAGATTCTGTTCACAGATGAGAAATAAAAGCAGGAAGGCCATTCAGCATGAATACAAAACTCCTTTCAGTCGAGTCTTTTGCAGTCAGATTCTTGTGACGCTCACAAGCCTCTGGTACCTCACGCAGCACTGCCCGTGTAACGTAGATGCTTCAGTCTGTACTGTATCAGTCGATACTACAGTCATCAGCAGCAGCAGCTTTTTTTAAATAAAAAAAAACGTCCTCCAGTCGTAAGATTAGTAGAGTTATCATAAACCGTGCAGCTCAGTGTTTACGACTACAAGATTCATAAAGCGATTTTATTTTATGAAAATGGCGCACAACAACTGTAAAAATGTGGTCCTTGAGAAGGAAATATTCAAGAAAATCAACCCTGCAAACCCTTAAAGCAGGTCTGAATTCACAAAAAGCTGCACAAATGTGTGTTCTGGTAAATAAAAGTAATGGAGGCATGTAAAAATAGAACATCAAGATAATGCTCCGAGGCATCTCCAAACTTTTATCGAGTGCTGCACCCATGATAGATTATTTCAGGTTAGATTAGATTATTTCATCTTATTGCTTCTATACGTTAAAGCTACTGAAAACACAGATTTCATAACTAAACTCCTCCAGAAGCGTCCAGGGTGGCTTTGCATCACAAATAGGACCGTGTTCATTTTGATGGTTTAACTCTTTGCAGATGATGTGATGATTTTGCAGCTTTGGTTTGGTGCTTTAATCCTGAGTTTGTTCTATTGGTTTGGGTCAGGGTTCCTGTATTGGTTTGCTGTGAAATTAAATATTCTTATTCTCTCTGCATTCATGTTTTGTACAGCTTCAGCTCAGGAAAGAAAAGAAAGATAACCTGGGAATGTTCTGCTGTCCCTCTGGAAGATGAACTTCTTAAGCAGAAGTGCAGCTAGCATCTCTGTGTTGCATGTGTGTGTTTTGGTCTTCACCTGTTGCTAAATAACCTAATGAAGAGGTATTTGCTGTCAGTTCTGTCAAAAGAAAACTTAACGGTGAAATTGTTTGATCCAAAGTGAATCCAGAGGCTGTGACAGAAACGAGTGGCAGCAGGGTCCTTAAACTACCCACCTAGCTGCTGCAGCTGTGATGCAGGTTTGCCTTTAAGTGTGTAGGTGTAGCGGAGGAAAGTGCAAAACCTTCAGAAAGCTTTTTGTCCTACTTAAACGGAAAAGGACACAAAATATTGGCACCAAATCTTCAGTCTGAGGAACTTTTATGTTCCTAAAAGTGTCTGAACAGAGTGAAAAGACCCTAAAGAATGTAAACAGCATCCATACCAAGAGCTTGGTGGCTTTAAAGAGGACAGACCATTTAAAAATATGTCAAGTCTTAAATATTTATTGTTACTGTGATGCTAATAAAGCATCAGTGATCTGTGCTCTTTACACATTCCCCCTAGCATCTGTTTTTATGTGGTTTCAGTTAAAGGAAAAGAAGAAAGAAAATTTTATTTTTGATCAAACTCTCCTTCCTGGTCAGTTTGCGTCCAAGGCAGGCAGGCTTAGGTATGTGGGGGTCGAGTGAAGTATTAAGAAGGGAATGCAAACTGAAAGGCACTGCCCCCCCACCACCTCTCACCCACTCACCCCCCCAAACCAGCGATCACAAAGCAACCTCCCCCTCGGCACACTGAGTACAGCGGGGTCCTCGCTGCCTGCCACCTCCAGCTGTCGCCAAGGGGGACAAAAGGTTGTGTGGGGGTGCCTGTGAAGGAGTCGGGGGGGGACGGTGAAAGGAGTTGTTGGGGGGGGGGGGTTTGAATGGAAAGATAAACTGAAGAGCCCCATTCCAGTTGATGCACACACACACATACACACACACTCTCCAGTAAGGACCTTGTCAGCTGCATGAGGCTCATCTCCCATCGCCGCCCTCTTACTTTCTCCTCCAAGCTGAACCGCAAACACGTGTCTGATTGGAGACGTTGGTCTATTTGTGCAAGAGCAAACAAACAGACAAAACACACAAATATCCGTGCATGAAAAGCAAAAGGTGTAAACAACTATTTGTCTTTCCAAGTTGGACTCGAACGGATCTCCGTATGCTGCCAAACATTGACATTCCTGACTCTCGCCGTGTAGTCCACCGTTGGTCATGACTTCCACCAACAGGACCTGATGATCAACCATTAGCTGTGGTTTGGTTAAACTTTGGTTAAACAAAGTTGAACTTTTTTCTATTTATTGATAAAAACACTTAAAGGTCTCTGGTAGGAATGAATGCCTTGCAAGCCGTACTCAGGACAAAAAGCCCAGAATTTCTTGGATTGGCACAAATAAGTCTGCTGCGACAGCAGGATTTGGAGTCTTGCTTCCTGATATTCAGACATCTCTCCTCTGATTGGCTAACAGCAACATGACTCTACCATTGACTCTGTTTGCTCTGCAACGTTGATGTTTTATCTCCACAAATAACACAAGCCTGGAGGAGTTCTGCTGTGTGGTGGAGTTGCTAATGCTAACGGTTAGCTTCTACTAGCCGAGACGTTCTCTGCTGTTTCCTGGACGCTAAACCAACAACAGCCTTCCCCGTCGTGAGTCAAGATGGGTGAGACCATGAATGTTAAGTGACAGTGTGACGCAGATCTGTCAGGATTTTCTAATCCTAGAGTTTCACCTCTATTTTCTATCAGAAGCTAATGCAGGAGATAGGTGTAGGAGACTGTTTTCATGTTCAGCCTGCATGAAAAACTCAGAGTGACCCATTAGAATCAGAAACAATCATTAAAAATGTTTTTTAGTGAACTACACCTTTAAATAAAGCATTTGTTGTCTAATTTTGTCTGATTTTGGGGATGTCCAGTGGTTTTAGGTGGTGCCACATCCCTGAGTTCAGAGCACAATCTGACCTTTAGTATGATTCAAGCCAGAGTGAAGTCCATATCAAGACCTGTGCGTTCCATTAGGTGATGCTTCTGTTCTGGCCGGGGGGATTTTTGAGGGTTACTCTGATTTTCATGCTAGGATGCTACTTTTAGGTGATGATAGCTAAACTTAATGTTTTCAAAAATCACATGTAAAAACTAACAACTAGAGAGAATTAAATTAAAATAAGTGTTGACTTTGTTTTGGTTATAAACAAAATCTAGAGTCATATTTATTTATATTTATCATCTGTTAGTTCTGCTATAGATTGAAAGGGGTCTCTGCCTCTCTGGAAGGTGAGGACTGGAGTTGAGATTTGATGCAAAAGACTCCAAACCTCAAATAGGACTGAGAATTTTTATCAACAAATGTTGGCAATTATTTAATGATAATTAAAATAGCATCATCCGTTCTTGGATCCGCTGGAAGAGCTTGGTCCCAGGCCAAAGGTCTCCTCCCAGAGCTCAGAAGAGCCTCCAGAGGCAGCTAACCAGGAGGCATCAACCCAACCTCCGCTGACTCCTGGTGATGAGGAGGAGCAGCGGCTCCACTCTGAGCAGAAGTTTCCTGACAGTAAATGATGGATCAGGCTGGGGAATGTTTTCATTTAAACAAGTAAATATGAAATAATCTACAGAATCGTTTTAATTTGTTTAAAATAATCAAGATTTTAAAATTCCGCATAAGCTTCAATGCAAACAGGGCTGTTTGCCTCATTCTCCTCAGACCTTCATCTTTTTCTTTACCTCCTCTTCTCATCTTCCCGCTTCCTTCCTTCCTTTTTTCCAGCTTTTTTTTTACCCCAGCCCCCTCTTTTACTCCTTTTCCTCAACTTCTCGTCCTCTCACCTCCTGTCGGCAACATGTGGAGCCATCACCATGGCAACGAGGGGAGGTGACATGTGCTTTAGACAGGCAAGGAATGGAGGGAGGGATGGGAGGAATATAAGGAGGAGCCCCACGATGCACTTTGTAGTCTCTCAGCAAAAAAAAAAAAAGGAAAAGCATCTCAGTCCTCTGTGGAAGCGGAGGAGGCTGCCAGCCGTCTCACTGCTCCTCTTCTCCTCTCTGAACGTGTGCTGAATTGCATCCAAGAACAGATCAGAGAAAAATAATCTTCTTTTCTTGCAATATCTACAGCAGAGGGATGGAGGAAGAAGAGGAGAAGCTGGGAACTATATTTTTGAAATATATTTTTAAACGTAGGGGAAAGAGGATGATGGGAGGAGGTGAAACTCTTCATTTCCCTCTCACCTCCTCCTCCTCTGCTGCTGGCGTGGTGCTGTCTGAGAGCGTGGTGTCTGTACAGCCGGAGTGGAATGGGAAATAGTCGCAGGAGGAGGTGTCGGTTTCATCATCTTATCATGGATTTTTGGTAGGATTTTCTTTCTCCTTACATGTTACTTCAGTCAGATTTTTACTTGGTGCTGATGAATTCCTCTACCTTAAAGTCTGCTCCGCTCTCCATTCAGTCCTGTTTAGGGTGATGGAGCGGATTCCACTCACTTCTTACTGAATTACATATTTTATCAAGTTTAATATTGCAGCTATGTGTGCTTCGGCATTATTTCATCCTGTTATTTCCTTTAAATGTGCCCAAAGTGGCTGCCGTGCGGGTTTTTGGTTGGCTCTAAATGTGCAGTGGGAGTAACCGTGGAGAGGAGACACTGACTGACAGGTACCCCAGCCCAGCTGCAGCTTAACAAAATGTTGTAATAACAGTCAGTTTAATGAGATTTGCTGCTGTTTTCGTTTTCTCCTGCTGCCGCTTCGCTCCGCTGGGGAGGATGCACAGCACTTAAGTCATATTTTGTTAATGCTCCACGTATTTATCCTGGAGGAGTGTCCTTGCTCGTCTGCAGTTTGTGATACCGGAGACATTTATTGGTCATGCCTGTCTGGATGAGCTGAAGTGAGTTATTTAGGCGGCTCGCATCGGGGAGGATGATGGTTGGCATTTTATGTGAACTTCTACTTTAGGGCAATTTTTTCAGGGCTTCAGATGAGTGCATTAAAAGTGTGTGTGTGTGTGCGTGCGTGCGTGCATGTGTGTGTGCAACAACAGATGTGAGGATATAAAATGTGATATTGCCGAGGCGATTTGAATAATTGTTCTTATATGCAAGTGTGTCACATCCCACTCCACCCTCGTCGTGTCCTACTCACATGTGCAGCTTGTGTGTTTTTCTGCTTGCTGAAATGTTTTAAGACCCTAGCTGAACTTTCTCTAAGACCCAGGATGAATCAGAGGTGAGAGACAGATCTTTGTTTCCTGCAGCAGGAAAACAAAAGCTGCTCGCTGCTCTCCCTCTGACCCTTTTTTTTTTACTCATTCTGAATCAGCCAGGCCCGTGCAAATCCATCTGCCTTTTGTCTATGGAAGCCTGGCTAATCCACACCCCTATTCACTCACTCACACACACACACACACACACCAACCAGGAGACCCATAAGCACTCCGGCAGAAAGCCTTCATCAGATCCAGATCCCCCCCCCCTAAAAAACACACTTTATATATTATTTTTCTATTTTACAGAAGGATCTTGTTAATTGAATTTTATTAAAAATATTTTAGTAATCAGGTGCTTCAGTGATCATATCAGGCTGTGTGTAGCTGGTTTAATGGAGGGGAGAGATGACTTAATGGGAATCCGAATCAAAAACTCACCAGAAGAGAAATAAGTAAAAACTGAAAGGATTTTCTGCTCTAACGTTTCTTTTTCATCGTTAACGGGTTTGGATTCGTTTCTCCCTCCTGTTCAGAAACACAATCCTGCCTGTGGTGTGTCTGATTTTCAATCCAGCAGCATCTAGACAGACAGGCTGCACCCTGGATGGGTGAATATTTAGTAAAAATAAATAAATAAAAATGCAAACTCGCTCTGACTGAGCTGAAGACTCGTTCCAGATCATGTTTGTAAATGTGAAAGGAAACATTTGCTATTACAATTGATTTTAGTGGGAGCTGTTGCAGAAAAAAATCCCTTTGACTCTTCGCCTTTAGGTGAGTTTATATTTCATCTTTAATGTGATTTGTTTGTGACGAGTAGAAAAATTCAGCTTTTTGAGCCAAAAGCGATGCAGATCGAAGCAACACCTTTGATTTGAGCTGCGGCGATCTCAATCAAACCCTGAGAATGTAATTTGGCTGAAGGTGTTAAGCCACAGGAGAGATAATGGAGTAAGGTCTTAGAGCTGCAGAGATGAGCTGATAACCTTTTATTATTATTTTAAACATGTAACGCCGCCTCGGTGGCTCACTAAGATGGAAGAAAAGGTGTTAAGGCGCTCGTGGAAGCGGCTGCACTGGTCGACGTTCCACCTCCCATCCAGAGCAAACATTTGATTTCCAATCATTGCAAATTTCTGCTACATCTGCCTCCACAGCGCCGGCGGAACGGCTGCTCGTTTTTCATAGCACCAAACCAACGAGTCACACCCCCCTCCGAGTCGCTCCCCGGTGCAACGACGCACACGCCTCCACCCCTTTTACTGTTACTAACAACTGCAACCAAACTTGATTAAGCAGGTGGGGTCAGGCTACATTTGTTTAAATCAATAGACAGACATGCTAGGCAGCCATGATAAAGAGAGCAAAAAGGGAGGGGGAGGTGGACTCGGTGTGAGGAGGAGGAGGAGGAGGAGGAAGGGGGAAACGCCGGCATGTCCTGTGAAGGATGACTGAGCTGTTACAGTTAGAGCTTTGAATTATGGGCCATTACTAGCCGAGCAAGATGCAATGCCTCTCCATGAAACTTCATTTGACAAAACAATGAGATGACTCAGGGAGTAAAATGACAAATGAAGTTATTTGATCCATGGCGGTGTGTGTGTGTGTGTGTGTGTGTGTGTGTGTGGTGATTTCAGTGGAAGCATGTGGAATCAGCAATAATTCATTATTAATGGCCGTGCCAAGCCCACAACACTTACAGGCTGCTGCTGGGCTGCGTTTCTTTACGATGCAGCTTTAATGGCTGATTTTTCTGTCTTTTGCATTAAAGCAACATTATTGAAAAGAAGCAATAAAAATACCCGACCGAACCACAATCGGTCCCATCAGCTGGTGTCTAAATGAGTCCGTGCAGCCATGAAGCTGCTGATGTGAACAGATTTAGGAACTAAAATTCTGCTGTTTTCTGTTCGGCTTTACTCTGATTTTTATTCTTTAGGCGTAGAAAACATTCTTCTTAGCAGTCAGACGCCCACTGTTTGCTTTCAGGCCCGTGGCATTACCATGCAAGCAGCTTTTACAGTAGAGCTTAGAGCTCTCCGAGCAAATTGGACGTCACACAAAGCACGGGACAACTGTTGTCCCCCATTGTGGGTCTTTCTGCGGCCGCTCTTTATTAGGTGCTGAATGCAGCAGCAGCAGTAATGAATGCAATCATAGGAGGGATTGGAGTGATGTCGGGAGGGGGCGGTTGCATTATCGAGTGGCGATGGTGTCGAGGAAGAGTGGAAAAAGGGGAGGGCGGGGAGGGAGTCGCACCCTGAAACCACACAAGAATTCCCCAACAATCTGTGAGCTCTCCTCTTCCCACCTCCCGGGGTTCCTCTGTGCTGACGGGCAGCGGGAGGGATCCGACAGGGCCACCCCCCACCCCCCTTTTCTCCTCGCCTCTTTCAAAGCTCCCATTCCATTAACTCACAGCTCCGCACCTTCACCTAATCTCTGTGACCTCTGCAACCTATTTTACCCCCCCACCTTCCTCCTCAAGATAAATCTGCTGCCAAAGACCCGATTCTTCCTTTTTATTTTTATTTTTTCCCTCCAACAAAAATGGACTAGAACTGCAAACAAATGGCGATCCGTGGCGAGTGCTTGTGGGGGAAACGGGTCTCTTCTGTGCAACAAAGATGTGAAGCGAGTCCAGAAAAGCTGCTTCTGCCGTTGATTCCTGCTGAAAACTCTTTAAGACAAATCATCAGGCACGCCATCAGCGGTGCAGCGCGTTTCCTTTTTAGGGTTCTTGTTTGAGTCTTTGTTGTAAACATGGTTACGCCGTGTGTAATGAAGGGGGGGGGGGGATTATGCTGCCTTTTTGTTAACTCTTAAAAATGCCCATTATATCTGAAAATGAACAGCCGAGCAGCCGTTGGAGCTGCAGCACTTAATTAACCGTTCAGTCAAGACTCACTTCCCTTTTCTCAAATGATTGTAGAGGTGGTTTTTACACATTCATGGAGCAGAGCGGGCTTTTATCATACTGCTGGTGTTCTTTGTGTTATCTGCAGCAGCAGGACGGGTGGGAAAGACATTCTTTCATCTCCGGTTGTTTGCTGAAGGATCTGGTTCTCACAAATGGGATTAGATTGTAGCCAAGGCCTTAATTGGCCGGAGAGCGGAGCGTCCTGTGCTGCTGTCCAGATTATAAATGAGAGTTACTAAAACGCACTTGTAATTAACAAAATGAACGTTTGAGATTTGATTTGATTTCTGTTTGGGAGAATCATTAGTATCAAAAATAGTTGATGCTTTTAACGGGTTTCATGCAGATTATCTTATTTGCAGGATGCTTTAATCTAGTGGTACCCAACAGGGGGCCGTGGCGCTCCGAGAGCCTGCAGGCACGTTCCAATCCCACATGCTGCCAGATGAGTTCACAGATTAGTTCCTCGTCTGACTGAAAGTCGGCTCACATCAGATTTTACATCCCAAGCTAACAACCTTAATCAAACATTCTCAACACGACCAACAGAGAAATCTCACCTTCACTGAGCAGTCGCTTTTTGTTTAAGGGGGAAGAGATTTGAGCTATTTTTAGATTTGATTTTAAAACTACTGCAAACAGAACTCTCTTCATGTTACCACTGCTGTCATTCATTATTTATTTTTACCGTTGCAGAAGTTATTACAACCATAAAGAACATGAATTCATTTGTTTCTCTCAGGGAAGTCAGATCAAGCAGATCCCCACCAAATACAGCCAGGGAGAGTCCACCAAGTTCCTCATCCTCACCGTGGTGTCCATCCTGTGCATCGTGGGCGTGCTGCTGGCCTCCACCGTGGTCTACTGCCTCCGCAACCGCTCCCACCACAAGCTGAAGGAGAAGCTCACCAATCTGGGCACGGACACCAGCGGCGATGCTACCGCCACCTATCAGGTAGGAGGTGCTACTGAATCACCCCAGTCTGAAAACAGATTTAACTATTTAGGGTTAAAGAAGGAAAAACTGTGTTTTTTTAGTTTCAATTAAATAGAAATAAATACATTTTGATTGTTTTTGTTGATTTTTAATGTCTTGTATTATTCAGGAAAATAAAAAATAAAGATGAATCATCATCTAATATGCAATACATATATTGAATAGGTAGCAAAAATATTATTATAATATGCACAGACAAATAAATTCAGAAATTTTCAACATAAGATTAGAAGTTTCTGCCTCTGCAAAAAAAATTAAATTTTAGCATTTTTTTTTTTACAGAGAATTTGTTTTTGTTTTAATGTTAGCAGCTAATATATCAGGGTAGACGCTCATTTCCTGTTGATGTGATCTTTTCTGATTTATGTCACGTTATGATTATTGAGTTTCTTAGAATAATGTTTTCTCCCACCTGTTTACTTTTAAACAAAGTGCCTGAAAAGCTTGGAGCGCTCTGATTGGTTAACTCCTCCAGCCTGAACAGAAAACACCCATCAGCTGAAATGTCAAAATAATAATATTAATAAATATTCATTCATATTCATTTGGAAATTTAAGGAAAATGCTCCTGAAATGAAGGAAAAAGTATTTTTTAATGACCAGTTATCTCACACTTAGCTAACAGTCACACACATTTCTTTTGTTAATTTTGGACTAAATTTTGGGGAATTAAGCTTTAAATAATTTTACAAATAGCTGAGCTTTGAGATACTAGAGCATGTGGACTATTTAAACTGCCCTGACGCTGCTGTGATGTAAGGAACAGGTGATCACTGACCGTCTCTCACTTCCCTCCAAGACGTGAAGCCGTAAAACAAATCCAACAGGTTTTTCCACCTCCGGGTATTTCCATCCCTCCTCTGCCGGCTGTGCAATTATCCTTTGGCCAGAATAGCCAAGTGTGAAATTTAATTTACAGAATCCAATATTAAGTGGCTTTTTGAGCAAAGAATTAAATAGAGATTTTTCCATGGCTGTCTCTGACCTTCTCCCCGCCATGTTTTTAAATGAGAGTGGTCCTGTGAGCATTGATTTTATAATGAGCCCAGCCCGTCCCTCTAAGTGCCTGCTTTTTATGCTCTTCTCCAGAGATTTTTAACTCCTGGAATAGACTGCTCTGCTGCGTCAAACGCTGAAGACGTCGGTGTTAGAATCTGAGTGTAAATCTGTTGCTGAAGGTGGTTCATCAGACAGGAGAGACGTATTTATTTGGGCCTCAGGAATCATTTGAAGGTTTTTATAGGAAAAAAATCAACTATAAACTATTTAGGCTTCATTTATTTGTTTTTAATTAACAGAATCTGTCATTTTTGTCATTTTTTGAGGTTTATTGGGGAAGTTGTACTCCTGAAGCTCTTGTAGTTGATTTCTGTCCTCCATCGTCTCGATCGAGACTCAGCAGTGAGCCGTCGTCATCCTCTGTGAAAGGGCTCGGTGTTGAGCTCCCATCTTAGCCATGTAAACCTCGTCTTTTTGTCAGCACTGCTGTGTGTAGGGCTTCCCTGTGTGTGTGTGTGTGTGTGTGTGTGTGTGTGTGTGTGTACATGCACAGTCTCCAGGGCTACAAGCAATTAAAGCAGACAGGAAGCGGCAGGCAGCCTGAAGGCCTTACTACTGCAGCTCCTTCATGCTGACTGTCATAGACACACACACACACACACACACACACATACACACACACACACACACACACACAGAGTGAGAGAGAGTACATGTGTGTGCACATGCATCAGCGACTGCATGTTAATGAATCTTGCCTTTGGTGCGTTTGTTTGAGGCCTCTCTTCACACTTTCTCTCTCTCTCTCTCTCTCTCTCTCTCTCTCTCTCTCTCTCTCTCTCTCTCTCGCTCTCGCTCTCTCACATACACACACACACACACACACAGAGAGACTTCGCCTCCCATTCACATCACGGAGCCACCAGGTCCCTCCTTATTTCTCCCTACCTTCAGTGCACAGGCATACGCACACACTCACTCACTCACACACACACACACACACACACACACACACACACACACACACACACACACACACACACACACACACACACACACACACACACACACACACACACACACACACAAGCTTGTCAGTCAAACGGTCTCGGTGTAAATGCGACATGGGATTGGCGGTCGCCGACAAAGGAGCTGCTGAGTGACGGGCGTCGACAGAGGAATGCGTGCAGCGTGTCAGAGCGCAGGGCGGGGAGGCGGGAGATGAAGCTTGTCAGTCATCGGTCCCAGGATTACTCCTCTGCTGACACGGGAGTCTGCAGCGTCACGTTTAGTTTATCTTTACATCTAATTCAAACTTTTATCTGCTCCTAAAAGTCGTCTTTTCCCCCTAAAGCAGAAGAAGCTTCTGATGAGCAGATTCTTACTCCTTTAACAATTTCTCATCACCACCGAGTTTATGTAAAATGTAAACTGATTTATGGGTAAACAGGTTTTATTAATTCATCTTTTATTTTTTTATCGTTTTCTGATGATCCTTTTTATAATCGCATCTCTTTTCCACACTAATAATCTTTTTAACCCTTTAAAAGTAAAACATCATATTTGACACATATTTTTATGTTTCTAAGCCTTACCTCTTTAACAGGATTAGTGCGTTCCTCCTAATCCTGTTTTTCTAATCCTGTGCATGTCTGTTGCCCTCAGATGGAGGGTTTTGGTACTGCAGGTGAACAGTGCCAATTACATTTTTCATTATTTATTAAGAGTAAAAATACTTTAAATGTTTCAGTTTTCAAATATTTCACACACAAAAAAAACATTTTCTCTTAAGTTTAGAGGGTAACATTTTATTCTCCCTCACTTTTATTTGAACAAGTCAAATATTTTGGTAAAAAATAAGGAATTTCTTGTCTAATTGTTTGAAAATGTGTTTGGAAACCATGGTCTTAAAAAAGCCACAGAGTTAATCAACAAATGCTGTTTGGTTTTGCACAAAAACACAATTATCGACCAGCGAGATGATTCATTAGTGATCACGTCGACTTCTGAGAAGAACTCCAATGGCTGCAAACCCAAAACCGGCGTTTTAGTGTTTCCTTCCAACTCTTAATTGTGACTTCTCCCATGTAGGAAAAAAACACATCATAGTTTGTTTCACAATATTTCATTATTGTGAGGAAAAATTCACTAGAAAGGATTTCAGGTGTAGTTATGGAGTCGTGTTCGCCACCTTTAGAGCTCCAACAAACAAACGGCTCAAAACAAAAAGCTTTGAAGGACTAAAACCTGTTATAGAAAGACTTTGTTCTGTGAGTTTGCTCAACATTCAAGAGAAAAACAAGTTCGGTTCCAAACAATGAGCTTAGAGAGAAAAAGAGTTGTTATTTATGAAAGGAATTCAAAATAAAATCTCTGGGTTTAAGGAGCACCGATAAAAGAAAAAGAGGAATTCTTTTTTGTCTAAATTTTTAGAAATGCATCCATGAAGCTCAAAGCAGTTTTATTTACTCGTTAAATTCTAGTTTAAATTCAAGGTTGTGCCAGATTCTTGTTCGTTTGACACATGAAAGGAGAGAATTTAGATAATGGCCGTCGGTTAAAACAGCCACAGCTCACATAAATAATAGACATGCATCACTGGTTTTTTTACACAGAAATTCTGTGTGTAAAGACATAAAGTGATATTTTGGTTAATCATATTTTTTATATACCAGTGATTCAGTTTAGAGGAGCAGGTCTAGTCAACATCCGCTTACGCAGCTCCTCCAGTGGGACTTTAAGGCATTCCCGATCCCTCTGGGGTGTCCTTGGTTCTGCTCCGGTGTGACAGAAACTCCTCCCCCGGGAGGCATCCAGAGAACGTCCCGACCACATGACCGAACCACCTCAGGCGGCTCCAGTCGACGTGGAGCAGCAGCGGCTCCCAGATGTCCGAGCTCCTTACCCAATCCCTGAGGCCCCCCCTGCCCCTGCAGAGGAAACTCCCAGTCTGAAGTTTATTCTCCAGGACGCACATTTGTTTTCATTTGTTTGATTGTATTTTAAAGCTTTTTTCCGAGGGATGAGTAATCCATCACCGTGAACATTTATCCACCTTCACCATAAATGTCAGAGTTAATGTCATTGCGCTGCAGCGTTTTAGATTTGACAAAAGCCTTTGAGTTATGTGCTGTCAGAAGGATGAATTCCGATGACCCAAACAGCGAATATGGATGTTCTGGAATTTCATCAGTGTTCTTTCAGAATAAAACTCCTGGGTGACCTTCCAGAGTCGGTTTGACTCGAAGGCTGGGAGTATCAAAAAGGCTTTCAGCTTCTTACAAAGCCTCTCACGTGCTTTTTTTATTGTTTGCTTAGAATTGCAAACTTTAAACACAAACCAAACCTACAAAAAGTCCCGTCAGAAAGACCTCTGCATCATAAAAGATTATTAAGATCTGAGAGTCAGTACGCTGTAAATATGAGGCTTGTGTTTGTATGGACTCAGCTCGGCCACGACTGGAGCCAGGACTGTAAATTTGCACCGTTTACACTGTAAACCTGTCCAGATTATTCAGTTTCTTCAAAAATTTTCCCTTTTTTTCCTTTAATTGGCTCTCAGAGGAAATCCATTTCAGAGCCGGTTTAATTACATCATAAAAGAATTTGCTGCGGTTGCAAAGATCAGCGCGGCGCCTCGTTGGGAACAGGCTGTGAGTGATCATGTGTCCGTCCTAAACAAGGCGCCCACGCAGCTCGCCGTGTTGCGCCGCACCTCTGAGTCACCGAGCAGACAAACAGCCAGCGGGGTCAGACGAAACCACCGAGATGTTGTTTGACTTTTATGAAACATCTGAAAACGACCAGTTTGCAGCACCTTTCCTGCTATAAAAAATCAATTTGCAACTCTAACAACCAATTAATCCTTTAATTTCCTCCTGTTGGAGGGCTGTTACCATGGTAACCTGCCAACGATGCTTTCATATGCACTGATTTGACATTTTACCAGTTTTGTTTAGCAAAGTGAAACGTTACTAATACTGAATAACTATTATTGTTAGAGCTGAGAGGACATGTTTGTTGCATTGCATTATGGGATGTTTACCCCATTGTGTGGCTCTGCTGCTGCAGCATTTATACAGAGAGTTTTATACTGACACGAGAGACTCACATTTTATTTTCAAAGGATTTAAAATCATCTTGGTTTGATTTGATGAATAAAGGAGCTGTGGTCAGTCTGATCACATCCATAAATAAATGATCTGATACATAATTATTTCATGGTTATGAGATGATACAGCCCAGAACAAACCGCTCTTCAGATCAGAAATCAGAACTAAACCCGCATCTAATTAGTCAAATCTTTAGTTTTGATGCTTTAAGGTTTCAAAACATGTCTAAGAATTATCATCAACATGGAGAATATTAAAATCACAGAGGTACGCGATAACTCACCAGCTGTTATATTCAAAGTGGCATGTATTTCTGTTTTGCATAAAAATAAATGATTTGGCCAATCAGATAAATTCTCACAGCCCCTGATGCACACCAGATTCAGATTAGATTTGGTGGAGGAGGTGCTAAAACTAGCTAAAACGGTTGTGAGCAACAGAGGAAATGTAGGTTTATCACAGCTGTTATCAGCATCTCAATATCTAGCGGTAATGATGCATGTTTTTCTAGCATCGTGCTGCCTGATTTGGAGCATCAGTAACTGTTTTTCAAAGTAAAATATGATTTGGTTTGATACAACGAGCGTTTGAAGGTTCATGACTGTTAATAAAACATTGTGTAAATTCTGAATTTGATGTATTTTTTTATTTTGATTTCAAATTTCAAAAAGAAATGGACAAATAGGTTTTCTAGAGGAATGAAAATCTATTCCAGCAATGGTAGCGGCCCCTACGATTCCTAGTTTGAAGGATTTATGGCGACTTTACTCCAATATTCTTTTAGCACACAGCCTGTGAAATAAGCTGCATTGTGAGTTTTAACAATGACAATAAACTAATTTCATAATCTTCAGATGTCTTGAAGTGTTTGAGACTTTTATTGTGAAGGATTGAAGGAAGTTCTACAGTAGCTGTGGGAGTAAAAAATGCAACTAGCGTTTTAGAAAATCTTGTGTCATTTACTGTCTAAGAAAGCGCCCATAACCCTCAATAATAATAAAAATAGAACAAAGTCCATTTAGGAGCGGTCCTGTTGTACCTTCATACCTAAACTCTGCCTTTTTATTACTTATTCATTGAAAAGTTTAAGCTTTTTTTATGGGTAAATGTCAGAATCAAAGTTTCATTTGACATTTTTAGCAACTACAAAAAAATAAAACCCTGCTGGATGTAGATTCTTAACTCAGGTGCAGTGTTTGTCTCCCACGCAGCGTGTCTGTGTTCGCCTCCCACCAGCAGCGCCGTCCTCATCCCTGGACAGGTACAGGAGCACTTTAATAATCTGCACACATTTATGAGTCCGTGTCCGAGCCCATAGATCAGCGTCAGCGTTCCGACCTGCGAGAACATCCATTAGATCTGATACGGACTAATGAAGGCCTGCTCACATTACCGCCAGCGTCAATCAAACCCGCCGCCGGTTAATCATCAGCATCGCTCTCATTAAGAAGCACAGATTCCCACAGAGATTTACTCAGGTGTTCTGTTGTAGTCCGTGTCCTTGTGGGCCGATGCGTCTGATTTATGGGCTCCTGTAATCCAACACAGAGTGATGCAGTTTTACTTAATAACCTGCAACAGATCGAGGGTCAGAGTCGCCTGTTTAGAAAATGATTTATTGTTATTAGTTAGAATCTTAATTCTTTATGATTTCAGTTCCTCCCATCATTTACTGCTGTTTGGAGTTTTTCTCAAAATCTTATATTATATAGATGGATAGACAGACATAAGATTTTGATTGCTATGATTTTGTTTAACTCCCTCCAGACTTTTCAAAATAATAGCTTCCGTAAACATTAAAATATAGTTTTAAAATATTTAGTATTTCAAATAAAATAAAACATTTTCTTCTAATGAGGTAAAACTTTACTTTCTTTTTCTAAATGATAATGAATGATAAATGACCCACACTTTCAGAGTCAGAGGACTCCAAAGCGCTTTACACTACAGTGTATCATCCATCCATTCACACACACATTCACACACTGGTGGTGATGAGCTACATTGTAGCCACAGCTGCCCTGAGGTGCACTGACAGAGGCGAGGCTGCCGAACACAGGAGCCGCCGGTCCCTCCGACCACCACCAGCAGGTAACATGGGTTAAGTGTCTTGCCCAAGGACACAACAACAGCAACAGACTGAGCGGGACGCAAACCTGCGACCTTCTGATTGCAAGGCGGCCTCTTAACCCCTCTGCCACCATCGCCCCCTATTTATAAACCACTTACATTTTCACTGATTAATGAAAACAGATCTAATTTGAGCAGATTCAGGATCTGAGGTGGAGAAAAGATTCACCAGCTGGGTTAGATCAGACCTACTTCCCTTTGTTACTTCCATAAATACATTAAAAACCATTTAAAATATTCTTTTGAAAGCACTCTTTGTTTACGGTATTTTTTCCACATCTGCTTAAAATATTTGCACAGTACAATAAAATATACTATAATATAATATACTATAATATAATATAATATAATATATTATAATGTTATATAATATAACATAATATAATGTTTTATAATATAATATAATGTTATATAATATAATATAATATATTATAATGTTATATAATATAACATAATATAATATAATGTTATATAATATAATATAATGTTTTATAATATAATATAATGTTATATAATATAATATAATATAATGTTATATAATATAATATAATATAATATAATATAATATAATATAATATAATATAATATAATATAATATAATATAATGTTTTATAATATAATATAATGTTATATAACATAATATAATATAATGTTATATAATATAATATAATATAATATAATGTTATATAACAAAATAATTCAATACTTACATGATTTAAAAAAACATGAAATATTACCAAGTGTGCTAAATTCTTAGAACTGGTCTGTAGAAGCAAAATATTTATCTCCTTGACTTTTTATTCAACAGTGATCTTTTATTTTTAAACCTGATCTAGAAGTTTTATTAACTAAACCAAACCACAAGTTTTTTTCTATCGCCCAAACTGAACAATAAATATAAATTTTCATGTCACTCTTCAGTGCTGCCTCAATATTTTGTGTTTTTATCTGCAGCTTTTTGTCAAACATGAATTGTTTCTAAAGCATTTTATAAATAAACTTTATTTGATCTGAAACTCTGATCTGTAAGAGACACATTGGTGTAAATCTCAACCTCCCGTCTATAAAGTGTTGTCTTTAATGGCTCCAGGAGAACTTTCAGACATTACCAGCTAGTATTTAGACAGCACATTTAAAAACAGCTGACACCATTATGATAAAAGGACAAAACATAAATCAGATTAAAACCTACGTTAACATAAGGTTAAAAAAAACTAGACAATAGTTTGACCTGAAGCTGGGAGTAAAAATCACCTTTAGCTCTTAACTGTGCACTACTTCCTGTTTCCTGTTGGTCTGTCAGTTTAGAGGAGGTTCTTATTTAAAGACATGAAGGTGAATTAATTTGTGGACTTGTTTTGATGTGTTGCAAACCAACAGAGTAACTAGATCCCTTGTCCAGATGTGGTCCAGATGTGATGTAAGCCAAGCCAAAAGACCAAATCTTTCCTGTTTCTACTTGGATTCATCTGAAAATCAATTCCTCGATTTGAAGACATTTTCTGCCGCTTGCAGTTATGATTCTCTTAAAGTCATACTATGCAACTTTTTCATATTTTTCAATCATGTTCTTGAGCCAGTATGTGCTAAAATGACCCTTTACAGGGTTAATGAAATATCACTCAGACCCCCACCGCCCTCTGTGGCCAGAATATCGCGCTTGCAACTTCAGAGTGGCGGTCCGGTCCCTGTTGGACTTAGTAAAGTGGAGCTGACATACCTGGTGCTGCAGTCTGCTTCCAGCATGTTTTAGATAATGAACACAGCTGATGTGTTTGATTTAGTGATGAACCGCTCCTGTAGACACTAATGAAGGCTGAGGAGACATTTCAGCTGTTAGATTAAGGTGTTAAAAAGACGAACGCACAGCGAGGAGATACGTTTACTTTTGGTTACTTTAATGGACACTAGGGGGTGCTAAAAACAAGCCAAAACTGCCATTTTATAGATGTAAGATTGCAGCTGAACTTCTAATTCAGGATTTATGCTCTTTTTTTCACAACCTTCTGGCTTTGCAGTGATTAGAAAAACAGTAAAACGTTTCATCACTGCATGTTTAACATCTCTCATTGTCAGGCTTTAGACAGAAATAAATCCTAGCTAAACATTTTGAGCAGTAATCTTTCTGTCAGTCATTACAGCTCACTGACGCTCCTGCAGAGAAGGCGTGAGGGAAAAGTTAGACGTGGTGTCAATATTTCATTGTGGGCACGTATGCAGCAGACAGAAAATGACAGTTAGCTCAGGCGTGTGAATGAAGATATTGTGTTTGCTGCTGAGAGACCGAGAGACTGACTTGTGTCTCCACTTAAAAACTTTCTAAGTTTTCTCTTTATTATTTTTACAGTAAAAGATTTCTGAGAAGTTGTTTAACTGTCTGGTGATGATCACTTAGGGTGGTTATGTGACTAATACGTTTACCTAATTTAGCTTTTCCATATGGTGAATGCAGGTGTTGTTACTATAGTTTTAAGAAATACAAAAGTGTAAAAATGTCATTATTTCTTAAAAAGTCCTTTTGAGAATTGCTCACCAAACCATAAACACATATTTGTCCACCAGGCACACCTTTAAAGCCTCTTGTATTTTTCACCTTTAATCACAAAAATACACAAAAACAAGAAAATTGCATTTAAACATAAACAGTCATGTTTTAAACACTTTGTCAGTTTTTAAAGAGAAATGGCCTAAAACTACCCGTACCTCTCTGCTGTGCTTCAGCTCTGCCACCAACATCTGTAAGCATGTCTGTAAGCATTTGCAACAATTGTTGATTTAATCGTGTTTCCAGACCTTGCTGACGTGTTTCCGTATTTTTGAGTTGGAAAAATAAAGTACCCTCAGATCAATAGCTGCAGGTGTCCAGAACCAGAACCTTTCTCTAAATCAGGGGTGGGCAACTCCGATCCTCGAGGGCCGCTATCCAGCATGTTTTAGTTGTTTCCCTGATCCAACACGCTTAATTTAATGGTTCAATCACCTGTTCAGCAGGTCATCAAGCTCTGTAGATGCTTTTCAATCACCTGCTGATTCAAACCAGGTGTGTTGAAGCAGGGAAACAACTAAAACATGCTGGACAGCGGTCCTCGAGGACCAGGATTGTCCACCCCTGCTCTAAATGGTTTCTGAGTCAGAAAGCACAAGACAACTTTGGGAGGGGTTGGAGATTAAACCGGGAACCAATTTAAACACAATTAAGACACTTTGCAACTAAAGCAAAACAAGATGTCGCCTTATCTTAATTTCACATCCAAATATTGAACAACTCTCTATTATTCTGTTTATCTCTGTTTTCCTATGATTTTGCATCTCCAACTAGTCATTTACAGTCACAATAGTGAGATACTGATTATACACAGGATGCCGCGCTGGTTACCATGGCAACGGTGGGCGTGACCAACTCTCGCTGTCCCTGATTGGTTGATTTAGCAAAGGTTTGCTTCCAGATTAAAACCTTGTATCTCCGCTATTCATCAATTTTAGGTTTTAAACGACTCTACTGATCATCCTTCACATCTTTTGACTCCAGCTGGGAGACGAGCCTGTGACCTTTGACCAAACTTAATTTATTTATTTTAAAATAAACATATATTTCCAGAACTGGTCCATTTGTGGAGATACGAGGCTTCTGCTTGACAGTGAAAAAAGCAAACAGGCTAAATAAAGTCAGAGCTTTGACTGCACACGTGACATCAAAGTGGATGTTACAGGAGATTTTACAACCGAGATATTCTCATATGGAAGGTGGTGTCTGAGGGGATTTACAACGCAGCATCAATAAATCATCTCATCGTTCATGAAAGGAACTCAATCTCATTTGATGCAACCGTAGCACAATCTTCTCTGGGCTCGACCACATGAATGTATATTTTATTATTTCTTTTATTAGCTTTGACTTACAGTCTTCACATGTCAGCTTTCTCTTTTTCATTCTCTGTGAAGGAAGAGAGGAAAAAGTGTCGGCCACGAGGAGCTTTTGTACTAATTGCATCATGCTTCAGATTAAAATTGTACGTGGATTGTCTTTTCTTCTTGTTCCAAGCTGAAAGGGAGTTCTGATTTATCCCGACCTGCCTTCCCTCCTGCAGGAACTCTGTCGGCAGCGGATGGCGGTCAAGCCCCCCGTGGAGCGTCCGGAACCGATCTCCTCCAGGATCAACAGCGTCTCGTCTCAGTTCAGCGACGGCGGTGCGGCCATCAGCCCCTCGACACGCAGCAGCATCTCATCGTGGAGCGAAGAGCCCGCCCACTCAAACATGGACATCTCAACTGGTCACATGATACTGGTGAGTCTCCAGTGATGATCATTCTTCTGGTTTCCACGTCTCAACGGGGCTCACAGACGCTGAGCAGACTTCTTTATTCCTGGCTCCAAATATTAAGATGGTGTAATTCTTTTTCTTCTGGTCTTCAAACGTCCACGCAGCAGGACGTTTCTCCAGGACGTGTCTTCTATTCTGTGTGAAGAAAGTTGGGAATGTCTCATCAAAGAGGAAAAGCTCAGTGTGACTCAAACTTTATCACTTTGGGTCAGAAGCAGGTTTTCATTAGAAATCAAATATTTCTGAGTGATATTGTGCTGCTGGAGTCAGGACAAATATACTGAAGCTTTTAATAAGTGACACTAGTCTGTTGTATAATTGATTAAACTGGTGCGTTTTTCACTAAGTTGTTCATTATATCAACTTGTAACCGCCTTTCTACAGGAGATCAAGTGAATAATGCTCCAGAACCTTTAGACAGCTGGACACACGTCTTGTTACACTCTGACTCTTCTGGATGGTGTTCATTATGTTTTCCTTAGTTTCAGTATTTATTGCTATGTTTGTTAAATGCATGGAAAAGTGTGCACGGAACACTCCAGAAGCACAACAAAAGGGACCAAAAAGACAAAAAGATTGATTTTTCCACCCCAGATTATTAATTTGATAATAACTCCCATCTTAAATGTACATTTCTGTAAATAATCATATTTATTAATAAATAATATATTAGTAGATCTGTAAAATGAACCTAAATCTTTTTGATTTTAACCAGTTGTTAGTGTTCTTATTATTTATGCAACGTTCACACAGTGAGCTTTCAGAAAGGAGTTTTTATTTATTTATTTATTTATTTATTTAGTGGAACCAGCATCATTCTGCACCAAAGGAAGGCAAATTATCATCATCCTCTAAAAAGACAGAATAAAGTCAAACAAACAAACAGTTATGAGTTAGATTTATGTTTTTATTTAAATATATTTAAAATGAGACAGGTATGTGATGCATTATAAATCATTCACTGATTGGCTGAATATTAGAAATCTGTGATTTTTCGTCATGTCTGAGATTTCCTGTCCCTCCTGCTTCCCTTATCTCCCTCTCTGTTGCTTCATCCTGGCCCTTAGACCTCTCTCAGCACCAGCAGAGCCGTTTTGGCCTCGGCTCTGATTCGTCTCCGTCTTCATTTCTGCACAAACCGATCGTTTCCCTCATGCACAAACACACACCTCTCTTGTTCCTCTCATTTTTCTCCACGTCTTTGTGTTTCTGCACATCTCATTACACCCACAGTTTCTATAAGCAGCCTCCTCATCCTCGTCTATCCCTCAGATGAAAATCTCTATTGAACCTCGGTTGCATTCTGTCGAGTGGCATCGCGTTTTCGATATACAGCTACTCGCTTCAGCGACCCACCACCACCTCTTCATCCTGACTCCTCCATCCCCACCCCCGCCTCTCACTCTCTATGCATTATGAAGCTGCCGGCGAGATGTGATAAAATGAGCTTTTTGATGTATTCAATAGGCACAAAGATACTAATTACCCCTGAGAGTTGCACCACAGTTGTGTACGCTTGAAATGACTCCCTCTGCAGCCTCGCGCTGCGGCAATCAGACTCTGTGTTCTACGCAGCCACACCATCCAGCTAAGACATTTCATTTGGAACGTTCACCCACAACAATGGCTGCTTCTGAAGAGTCAAGGTCACACGCGCTGGAAAACAGATTGGAGTTTGTGACAGTGAGATGTTAGCGTCTTCGGGTATATTCCTTTTGTTTTTGATGGATGAATCTGTCTCCGTAGAGGTGATACAGATTAGGAGATGAGAAGGATGAAATGAAATGTTCCTGCTGGTTTTTGTCGAGCCACAGACTGTTCATGACTAAAATCATCAAAAATATAGACTGGTATGTAAATGAAGGGAGGAACTGAAAAAAATGAAAGATTCAGTTTGGCTGCTATGAATAATTCTGCATTGGCAACTGGAATTAATGTAAATGATGTAAATGAACGTATAAGTTGTGTTTATCACTATTACGTACACACAGGATGGTGAAGTTTTCTAAGATGACAAAAGAACAAAATGCCCTGAAAATGCCTAAAGATAGAAACACCATTACAGTTATATTAATTATATAAATATTGCTTATAGATTCATTGAGGCAATAATGGTATATTGATTCTAATGATTTACAAATATACACTTTGAAGTGAACTGAAGTGGCACCACTGTGCAAAGCAGTTGTCATTAAAAAAGACAATCAAGTTTTTAACCTATAAAAAAGGAAAAACTGTGATTTAAACTAAAAACATTCACTCTTGTTTGCTAAAGGTACACATTTTATCTTGTGATATAGAATCCAAATGTGAAAAAAGACAAACAAACAAACTAAATAATAAAATATTTGCCAAAAGTAAGAGTCTAAAGCCTGATGCTGAAACAGCAGCAAAGTCTGGAAATGTTAGATAAAAACATAACATGAGCTTTGGTTTTTAAAACCCTCAAAATGTTCCTTTATTATTAAAAGGGCTATTCCACCCCTAAGTGACATTTAGCCTGTTGCCATATTCCCCAGAGTTAGATAAGCAGGAAAAAGCATTTTGTAACCAGCCCAGTCATTCTCCTAATCTGGTAGTAGTCCGTTAGCTTTAGCTTAGCATAAACAATGTAAATGAATGGTAACAGCTAGCATTTTGTGTGACAAATTCAGGAGAATGACTCAATAATGATCCTAATTTTTCTTGGCGACCTCAATAATCACATCAACTGCAAATGAAAATAATAAGTAACTAAAGGAACAACAGAAGTTGATTTAGACTTGGGACTACATAACGACGAATCACTGCTGCAAGGCGCCAGGATATAATGCAGCGGCCCCTCTAGACACTGACGTCCGTAAACTATTCAGATGAGACACTGGCTGTTACCATTCACTTACACTGTTAGTGCTAAGTCAAAGCAAACAAAACGATAACTAACCCTACTGACCTCTGGGGAGCATGGCCACAGACTAAAGTTCACTTATGGGGGGAATGTCCCTTTAATATTTTATATATGGAGACACATTTTATATTTGTTGAAATTTCACATTTTACAATAAAGCAATAAAAACATAGCTACACAGGAGCTGACCATTAACTGTATGCTGTGGGGTTATATTTATTTATAAATACTGTATGTACAGTAAAAGTAGATTAGCAAAAACACTTTTATAGAAAGAAGCAGATTTAAGTTCTCAGGTTTAATGTGAAACACTAGAGACATACAGGTGGATGTTTTTTTTATTTTTATTTAGGTCATCTTGGTCCAAATGAACTCCTTTTAAACTGGTGTCTGTTGTTTAGCAGCAACACTGTTTAAATGGAAGGTTTGTATGATGAGGTTTTGTTTAGATGAGAGTTGGACGGCTTATTTAACTGACTCCATCGTTTTTATTTGACTGGTAAAGCACAGAGGAAGTGGTGATGGGGGTCCAGATTGTTTCTAAATCAACAGCTGCTCGTCTTCACTAGAGGTTTGTGTTGGAGGTAATGGAAGGAAGCTGTGAGCTCTGCAGTTAAATATGTGTCTCATTATTTCTTTGTAATGCAACTGCAATGAAAACATGGCTAATGTACAGCCTGACCTGAGATCAGCACCACGGACAGCTCCACAGACTGGGCCCAGGACATTTTCACCGTCTGCAGAAACAAAAGCGTGCACCGAGGTTTTACACCTGAAAGGTGAAAGTCGTGTTCCTCCTAAATCCCACAACATCATTTTCACTGCTTTTTGCACTTTTCAGACACCTAAAGGTCAGATATTTTCCCCCTGACACCCAAGTGAAGCTTCAACCTGTGAGCCAAAATTAGCAGCTTTGAGGGTTTTTTTACCTTTGTATGGAGAACCATTATGTCATTTTTACCACACATTCTCGTGGTGTTTCAAGCATCAAGGCTCTCACCTGCAGGAGACAGCTGTCAGTAGTTTAGGTTAATGTAAAATATTTGAAGCACAACCAAATGCTCATCAGAGTCCTGCAGAAAAGCAGTCATTTCACCACTAAAACCTGAAATCTTGTACATTTTCTAGCAAATTCATATGAAACCTTATGTAGGTTTTTCCATATGACACCAACTCATAATCTGTTCTTCAGGGATTATAACAGTCTGCTAAAGAGGTGAATAAAAGCGTATTTTAGTGTAGAAACTCTGGTTAGTTTGGCTTTTAGGTCAGATTTAACACTTTACCATCCGGATCAAGAAAAAAGCAATAAAAGAACATTTCTGCAGTTTTCTTATTAATTTACAGAAACAAAGGTTACAAAATAAAGCAAGATGGTAATATTAATGTCAAAATAATATTAATAATATTGAGGTAATAAATTAATTTTTATTCAAATGACCCCACGTTAGGAGGAGCCTTTTTCCAGTAGTTTTTTTATTTTTAGTTAAATTCAGTGTCTGTTTTAATAGGATCAGTGGACTAAAATGTGCTGACCTGCAGGTTTACCAGTAATAAAACAAAAAGGAAATGAATCATTCACACATTTTTACTCTGCATCTTCATGGAACTTCGTTTTTATCCTTCTTTCCTCTGATTTTCTGCCTCACCTTTGTTTTCCTGGAGTTATTCCTCCCTTCTTGCCGGTCTGTCACCCCTCCTCCCCCTGCCTGTCCGTGATCTGGAACGCTGCCTGTTTGTGAACGCTCATATTTCTCTTTTACAGTCAGAACTGTCAGAAATATTCACACATACAAGAGAACTCATTTCAGAGTCTCACAGCGATGTTAACTGGAGACAGCAGAGACCGGCGAGAGGAGAGCTTCCTGGCATCAAACCCGGACTCCTGTCGACAAATTCAGACGAATCTGAGAGGAGGGAGGGTTTTTGTGTGTGTGTTGCAACAGGAAGTGGAATTTATGGCAGAAAGAGACCAGAGAAAGTCGAATATTAAATCTGATACCCCCCCCTACACACACACACAAATAATAATTGCCTCTTGTAAACCTCCATCAAACTCCTTGTCATCCCTCACCCACTGATTTTAATTTGAGGACAAACAGCTTTCACCATCTTATTGAACTTAATGTTGCTCCCGTGCGACTTGCATCCCCCCCCCCCCCCCCCACACACACACAAACACACACACATCCTCTCTGCTTGTGTCTTAAGAGGATTAGGCGACTCTATATATAAAGCACATTATCTTGTCTTTTGTTGCTTGCCAACTAAGTGTCATAGATTATATTGCAGCGGGAGCCTCCGCTGAGATTAGCCTTGCTGGGAATTTGTTTTGGTTTTCCGGAGCTCCCAATCAGGCCAGCTGGGATGTGATCGGTCACAGGGCAGCAGACGGCTGCAGGAAGAAACGGGCTTCAGGAAATGGATGTTAAATCACTCTAATGTGGTCAGCTGAAGAGGAGGAAACCATCAGCTGCACACAAGTTGGACTCGTGTAACAGGATGATGTCAGCGTTTATCCAAAAACACAGCGGCGGGCTCCGTCATGACAGATGGAGTCAGACGGGTGGTGATGGACACCCTCAGCTGATGTCATGTTCTGATGAGAGCAGACGCTGAAGAAAAGACACCAAATGTCAAGTATTTGATCAGCATTTGAGATTTCTCTCCACTGCATCCCGTAGAGAGTTCCTCCACCAGCTCCACCCGCTTCCCCTCTCCTCCGTCTCCGCCGATCCAAAATGGCTCCTGCATGATTTCACCTCCCATGTGGCCGTCTTTCATGCTGCTCCTTCCTACAGGTGCTCAGAGGGTGCGACAGAGCCACAATGGTGGCTTGGGCTGAGTCTTATTGCAGGTTTTATTGAGCACCTTTCGCAGCTGTAAGCCCCCCCCACCCCGTCCACCGCCGCCCCACAGTAAGGGGATTATTCAGTGTTTGGCCGACACATGGTGATCTCAGCACCTCCTGATTGGATTGCAATAATCCCTTTACACAGCCACAAAACCCTATTACTCTGGCATTAGAGACGAAGGGAGTGGGCAGGGGGTAGAGGTCGGTGGGGGGCATCCAATTTGGACACTGCATGTTGGTTTTATGCGTCTTCTGCATTTTATGGTGTCTGTAGCGTAGTCCAGGTATCCTTTTCTGTGGATTTGTGATGTTTTTGTGTTTTCCTTTTGTGTGGGTGCCTTTTTTTTTGCATCTATGACCTTCTGAAACCCTCTGTGTGGTTTTGAGCTTTAGTTGTGTGCCTGTGCATTTGCTTTATGTATCATTTGATGGATCGGACCTCCTGCTGCTGATAAATGGCTGCGTGCAGGTGGAGGGTTGCACCAACCGACCTCCTGTTACATCATGGCTGCTTTTAGCGACTCTGAGACAAATATAATGGAGAGCTGGTGCTGTGGGAAGAAAAGGCTAGAGTTACACTCTCGATGGTGCTCCAGCTATTGATGCTGTCGCTGAAATGATGCTGTTAAAATGCATCTCTGCTCCTGATCGTGTGTTTGTTAAAGTCTGGGAGGATTCTGCTCCATCGTCTCGCCAGGCCACCTCCTCTTTTAACCAACTTCTTTCATCTTAGCAGAAAGCCATTAGGCCTTTTTTGGGAGCTAATTCTGATTAAGATAAGCCTCCCATTTGTAACTGTCACCATAAATCATCCCTGCAGCCATTTAGAGAAGCATACCACCTCGTTCCAGTCCCTCATTTGTTACAGACTGTGGTCCATATTTTGTGTGCATGGGCTGCTGGTTCCCAGGTCCGCTGAAACAAGGCTCCACTCGTCGCCATCAGATAGGGGCAGCGGTGGTCTCACACCTAGTTAAATTAGAGGCAATTGTTCAAAGTCACCTTGCCTTGTTTAATGATGAAAATTGGCTGAATGAAGGAAACAGGAAGCCGTCCTTGTTTCATAGAGCAGGAGTAGATTAGACCAGCAAACTGTGATTAAAGCATGCATCTAATAAACTGGAGAAATGATGTGTTGGTGTTTAGATATGGGGTTAATGGTGTGTCCAAATGATTTGTTGCTTTTGTTTAAATCTTCAGAGAAGCTGATCCTCAAAAACACACAGTTGCTACGGTTTAGAGAGCTGCAGAGCCAGAGGATCGTTTAATTGGCCTGATTCAGTTTTGACTTTTCTTCTAATGAGTGCCAGAACTCCTCCGGATTAGCCTGTAATATCTGGGATTCTTCTGCGGTTTTGTCTCTAATTGACAATTTGAACCAAAGCAGGAAACAGCAGCTGGAGTTGTTTTCTGTTTAACCTCTCTTCTTAAGTTTCAGAGCTGATTCATCTCTAAAACTAAACAAATGACTTGTGTTTGGATGATTTTTCCCTTCAGGGGTTTTTGAAGAGTGAAAATCCTAAATGAATAATTTTATATAAAACTCCTCACCTCCTGTGTTCTGTGTCTCCTCCATCTCCTCCAGTCTTACATGGAGGACCACCTGAAGAACAAGGACCGTCTGGAGAAGGAGTGGGAGGCGCTGTGTGCCTACCAGGCTGAACCCAACGCCAGCACCGTCGGCCTGAAAAATGGCAACAGCAAGAAGAACCGCTCCGCGGCCGTGGTGGCGTGTGAGTCCTGGTTTCTTTATATTTGAATGTTGGGATGGTGATGAATGACAGTTTCTTGTTAAACATGGCGTGTCTGCTGAAGCTACACCATTTACTGCTCGTGGTCTGGATTTTCTACGGCTCATTTCCTGACCATTGATGTTCTTTCAACCATAATAAGAGATTTTCTCCTGATAAGAATCATTTGGTTAGAAGTAAACATAACGGGCTGTTGAGACGTTTCTGGGTGTTTAAAACGTGTCGTTTTATGCTGATGATGATTATTTCTATACAAATTAAAGTCATTCACTCATCCTGAGGAGTTTAAGGGATTTTTATGGTGACATTAGAGATGTTTCTGTAAGAAAGTTAAATTTACTTACATTATACCCGTAATGAATAGAGAAATAGAGTTGACTTCCTTCAGGACTGATGAGCTGAACCAAAGTGTTCAACCTGCTCTCAAAGAGGGATTATTGTTTTAAAATTTAATTTTGTAGTTGAGTACAGGTGTAGCACTTCAGGTGCATCCAAGTAGCAGGAATTCAACACATAATGGGAAATGAACAATGCTGTAAATGTTTAACTATAAGAATAGGTGACCTTGCCTAGCGTATGTGCTAGCTGTTAGCTCATCAGTCCTGGAGGAGGGAACTAGTGGTTTATGGAGACCAAACAAACATGTTCATCAGTCTAAATCAAACACCAGAGGCAGTAGATCCTTCTTCCTCAGTGATGGAGGACAGAATTCCTTAAACTCCGGATCTGATTCCTCCCAACATGGTGACGTTCCCCCCAGCACCTCCACACAGCTCCGCCCGTTTATTCCGAGTCTAGCCTCTATTTTCAGAAACCGAGAGCAGATGCATCGAGCAGAAGGGTTGTAAATTAGTTTTCTATTAAAGCTCTCCTGCACAGACCTCATCAATGATTAAAATTTCTACGCTTGTGTGGAAATAGCCCGTCTAAAAAAGCGCTGTCCCATTCTCTCCACCGGGCCGAGGCTTAATGAAATCCAGATTGTGGACCGGGAAAACGGGTTGTGGGGAATAAATTGGGCTGCTTATTAGAAGCACCTCTAGCTTCTGTGGAGAGAAAAATCTAAACTGTTTCACTGCTAACAAGAATGAAACAGCAAAAGGAAAAAAGACTCTTAATAAAAATGGAGCAGAGCTGATTAATACGGACGCACGTCAGCAGAGTGTGTTTGCAGAATCTGTGACGTGTAAAGACTTATTAGAGTTTTTCACCAAACTTTGAGGAAGAGTATGATCTTTGTGTTTTGAGGCATAAACTATGCTGATACCTCAGAAGGAGTCTCTATCATTAAAGCGTATTTACCAAACCAGGAGTCCTAATTGAAATTCACCAGATGCAGCCTGTAGAAACTTACTTTATCAAGCAAAAAGGTGCTGAATTGTTAATTTTTCGTTCCAGATGATCACTCCAGAATCACCTTGAAGGTGGAGAACAGCCAAGGCAACTCTGATTACATCAACGCCAGCCCGATAGTGAGTACTTCCTCTGCTTCCTAACTGTGTTTCACACCGCTGCTCCGCCTGGCTCCATCCGTCCCCACGGGCCTGCACAGAAACAAAGGCAGCCTACCGTCGTCCAATATAAATTTTGATGCAACGCTTGCTTTGCCTCGGTGGCAGCCTCGCGGTGTGTGTACGTTTTTCAGCATGAATATTAATGATGGCTATACAGCAACCACCCCTGGCGAGGAAATTCGCTTGGGAAGGTTTGAGAAAGGACATGCACATGACTTGCTTTTCATTTGTGAAACCAAAATTGATCCGTAGGGTCTCGGGAAATGATTGTTTCTGACCTTGGGCTATGCTAATCCGGCGCTACTTTGTGTTTACTGTTACGGTGCGATTGGCATGCTGAGGCTATCTCTTGGCACAGTGCAGATTTAAAGAGCCTGCAGGAGCCAAAAGGTGGAAGAAAGAGTCGTGTGAATTCAGTAAGTGAGTGAATCAATTTGGAAACCAGTGTTGAAATCGTAGCTTTATATTCCCCTTGAGGCGATACACTGGTATTCCATTAAAAGCAACAGAAACGCAATGCATTTCAAATCTGGGCATCACCCCAAACATGGCTGATAGTGTATGTGTGTGTGTGCGTGTGTGTGTGTAGAATTAAATAAGAAATACAGAAAAAAAGAGTGACTCTATAAAATGTCACAAATACTCAAATTCAAATGCATATTCAACACACACACCTTTAAGGTGAACGTCACTCAGAGGCACACACACCTACACACGCGCGTGCACACACACTGATGACATGGGTGCAGACATCCTAAAGCACACACTGAGACGTGAACACACGATCACTGTCAAGCGTGCGTTCCCACCTCCCACACACTCACTATTAATACTGAATGAATGGAGGGGATGTTTGCTACATGCTGAGGTTATTTAAAGATTTCCCTCCAAGTGAGTTCACCCACATTTCAACCAGAACGACAGAAATGACAAGATGTTTGGGAGCTTCTTACAAAACACTGATTTATTGACTGTCTTAGTAACTATAATTTGATATTCTACTAGTCTGTCACACTGGGAAACAGGATTGTTTCACTCAAAACTCATAAATAAATTCATTTTTAGGAAATTTTTGTTTACTACAGAAGCAGATTGAGGATTTTAGTGGTTAAACACAAAGTCCTGCTAGTATGGAGCTTCTATAACCCACTTTAAAACGATAAGGGCTGTGCTCTTAAATACTCTTAATAACATTCAAGATTTATTTTTCCATTTGATCTCATTGTTTTTCATCCTAAAGCACAAAGTCCAAAATAAACTCTCCTCACTAACTTAATCATAAACAAACACATATTTAAAAGTGCATGACGCCAGAATGACATCCTGTGGTGAAATGTGGGTACTGCAGTCCATGCTTCAAAACAAACAAGTGACTCTCCCTTTCATGGCTGTTGCTAGTTACGGATCAACACCAGAATCTTCTAGATGAAGAGTGTCGTACACAGTAAGTCGATAAATAGATCAAAACATTTCACTGTAATATTGAAGTATTGGTAATTGAAAAAGTAGCTTGAGATACTTTTAGAGCCAACTATTTTCTTCTAATTCACCGTTAGCATTGTTAGCTTGTAGAGCTCCATGCAATTTGACTTGAGCCTGCCCAGCATTAGCCAATAGCATCAGACATCTGCTCAAGTACAGATGTCCATCACAGAGCATGCACGAGGGTTTGACGTTGTAAACAGATGCGGAGTTTGCAACATTTCTCATGGACAAGTAAGCCTTTACTATTTAGAGACATATAGAGACAAGACCCAAGGTGTAGGCTATGCAGAGAGGCCCCTGAGACAATCCACCACATAACTGCAGCGTGTAAGATGCTGGCAGGGAAAGCATACATGGAACACCACAACCAAGTGGCTGGCATAGTGTACAGGAACATCTGTGCAGAGTATGGACTGGAAGCCCCAAGGTCAAAGTGGGAAACACCCCCTAAGGTAGTAGAGAACCAGCGAGCCAAGATCCTGTGGGACTTTCAGATCCAGACAAACAAAATGGTGATGGAGAACCAACCGGACATTGTGGTGGTGGACAAACAACAGAGGACAGTCGTGGTTGACGTAGCAATACCAAGTGATGCAACATTAGGAAAAAGGAACATGAGAAACTAGAGAAGTACCAGGGCCTCAAAGAAGAACTTGAGAAAGCCTGGAAGCCTGGAGAGTGAAGACATCGGTGGTGCCCGTGGTCATCGGGGCAGTGACCCCCAACCTGGAGGAGGGGCTAAAGCAGATCCCAGAAAAACATCAGACATCTCAGTCCAGAAAAGTGCAGTTCTAGGAACAGCTAAGATACTGAAGAACCCTCAAGCTCCCAGGCCTCTGGTAGAGGACCCGAGCTTGGAAGGATGAGACCACCCGCGGAGGGTGAGATGGGAATTTTTTATGCATAAACAGCACAATGTGAGAATAATAATTGTAAAACAATGTGTTTGAGCTCTGTTGACCAGCTAGAGGTGCACGTTAACGAACAAGAGATGTTGCTTTTAGCCGTAAATACGGAAGTGGTGAGAACGGCCTAAGGTGTGATACATTTTTAAGCCTCTAGATGGTGCCGTCAGATTAAAAAAACTCAGTTTTCTGCTTTACCTGCTGGTTTTTGGTGACTCGAGTCTCTTCTATTGTGTTTTAATGATTCAGGAGCTAAAAGCTGTGTGGGAACTTTTAAGCTGTGGGATTTTCAGGTTTTCAGTGAAAAGACCTAAAGGATCCAGCAGCAGCAGCAGTTCTGCTGTTGGCAATAAAACAGAGATAAGAGACTCCAGACTGGTTCAGGCTGATAGGAAGACACAGTATTTCAAATAATCAATCATTACAAGTCCAGATTGAAGGAAATATGAAATGCATTCAGTAGGAGTAAAATAAAATAAGCTAACAACACGAAGCTGAGTCTGGACTGTATAGATCAAGCTGGTGCAGACTGTGAACGGGACCTTTAGAACACCAAAGTCCTGCATGTTTTCAGGATTAAATCCATCCCTTTATGACCAGAGTGAACGTTTTTTCTACGGTTCTTTCAGCTTAGTGATGCACCAAACTATGATTTGCCTCAGTTGATATGGCAACCGCTTCCAGAGTCGCCAGATCTTAGATCAGTCACCCTTTGGGAGGTGGTCAAAGGAGCAACCAGATATGTGAACTGCATCAGAATGTTGTGTAAAAAAACCTCAAAATCCCAGAGGAATGTAGGAAATGTTTATTTTATTCACACAGAGTCAGGGCAGTGCAGAAGATAAAGGGCTCAGATTTGGTTTTAAAATGATTTCAAAACTGTAATGTCACTGCTTAAGTTTCTTTGGATAAAAGAATCTGACAAAGAAATAAAAATAAACGTGAAATAAAAAACACTCTCTCTCTCCCTCTGTCTGTCTCCCCTGCTCTCTCTCTCCTTTATTTTTGTACTTTGATTTTGACTCATTCTTTGTTCCCAAAGACAAAAATCTAAGGAAATGGATAATTACACACCACATCCTCCTCTTCCTCTTTGTTGGGAGGAATGTGTGAGGAAGACAGAGAGAGCACAGTTGTCCTGATTCAGTGACATTAATGTCAGGGTTTCGTTCTGGAGAGGAATCATCTTGTCTCCACAGCAGAAAGAAACCAGATTCCTCCTGGTGTTTTTATTCTGATGTATCAGATAGACATCCTCCACATCTGTTGAAGCTTGCTCTGTTTGATCTTGAGGAATGACTTTGATGGGATATAAAATAAGGTAATTATTAGTCATGTGTGGTTTATACGGTGGTGCTTTTATAATTAAATCATGATTGTGTTTCTGCATTAACATTTATTTTTCTGAAAAGTAAAAACAATCATAAAAACGACTCCAGAAGAATTAAACAGCAGGTTTTTTAATATGCCACCATTGGGCTTCTGCTTCTAGCCGTTTTTGTTGTTGTTTGTCCTGCAACATGTTTTAATGAGCAGAACTCCCCGATAGAGTCCGTCACCTTATTTCCTCCTCTGTGTTACCTTTTATCTTCATTAGAAGTGCATTATTGTTTTGCATTCACAAAAGCAGCAGAGGACCATTAAAGGCGATTTGGTGTGCGGAAAAACCCAAGAAATGATCTGTCTTCCTTCTGTAATTGCCTCCAGCTAAATTGGTCTCACCAATTATTACGTTTACCGTACAATTTGCATGCTAATAAGCAGGAGTGTCACTCACGTAGCCACAAATTCTGCTGGCGTTCGTCTCCTGTCTTCTGCTCTCGACGCCCCCGCCGTCCTTCTGTAGTTTTTCATTAAGTTGGAGAAGAACTCCGAGTTACTGCTCAGCCTCTGACCTCCTTCAGCTTAAAGCTCCCAGACGGGGATGTAGGAAAAGGAGAAACATGCTGACAAGGTGTGATAAATCCACAGAGGAGATTCTGTCATCCTGTGTGGCAAAACCGGTTTATTTGTGACCAGAATTTAGAAAAAAAAAAAAGTTTATATAAAGTCTATTTGGTAAAAATCTGCTACTTTAGATCGTAGTTAAGTTTGTCTGTCTGTGTCGCATGGTGCAGTCGGTTAGCACACAGGTATGATCCCCAGCTGGATTAGGGATTGTAAACTGGCTCTAGCTGTGATGGACTACAGCTAAATAAATAAAGATACCAGTCAGATTCAGAGTTTGCTCTTAGAACCCACGTTACCCCTCAGGCCATCATTTTAAATCAGGATCCTTTTATGTTGAGAAACGGTGGAGTTATTGGCATTAAGTAAGACATTATGCAATAACAATAATAAAGCATATGTGTCTTGAAGGCCTCTCAGCTGCTGTCTGAGTATTGAGATCAGTGTTTGTCTGGTTGGTAGTTGTGCTAATCGTACTGAATAAAATCTGCAATCAATGAATTCATTCTAAGAGTTATTTTCAAAGGAAGCTGGCAACATTTGAGCCAAAGATCAGCTACGTCTGGGAAACAAATCAATCCAGCTTCAGTCATTCCTGTGTTTTAAGCTCAGTTGGCTCCAAAAATACAGAAACGTGTGACCGTAATGCAGAAAGAGAACCGGCCCTAGATCCTCCACCAGGGGGCAGCAGACTGGATCTGGCAGGGTTGTGATGAAGGTGCTAATCCTGATGCTCCATCTGGAGGATTTAAGGTCAGAGGTGGTTTGATGAAGATTGTGACGACGGTCAGTGAAGAGTTAAAATCCGTCCCAAGGGTCATGAAACAATTTGCAAATACAGAAAATCAAGAACATTATTTTTACTCTTGACACAAGAACACTGGTGATATTAGTGATAATCTATAGTCAGTACAAGGAACACAATAACCAGAAAGATAGCAGACAAAACTAGGAATAGAAATGGTGTTACTCAGGACTAGCTCTGTAATCTGCTGGATTATAATCTAGTTTATAATCTGCCACATCCTCTCATCTTTTGTTTGCTTCTTTCTCTCATTGAAACAGTTAAACGTTATCATCACAGACTTGATACCCAGTAAAGTTATTTATTTTCTTAAGTTTCTAAAAGTATAAGACAAAAGTGGACTGGTTTTCTGTGTTTGTTGTTCTGAGGGAAACGTTTGTGTTCATCTTTAGAAACAAAAACGAACAGGAAGCAACAAAGATGTTTAAAGATGTTTTACTGGAGCGTCGTCTCTTCTCCCTCCAGATGGATCGGGATCCCAGAAACCCGGCATACATCGCCACTCAGGGCCCACTGCCCTCCACTGTGGCTGACTTCTGGCAGGTAAAGACACACAAAATCTGCACACACACACACACACACACACACACACACACACACACACACACACACACACACACACACACACACACACACACACACACACACACACACACACTTGAAAGAAAAATCAATACAGTCCCCTCTCTTAAACAAGAGTTAGCCAATTTTTATTAGTGCAGCAAGCCACACAGGAGAGCAGCTTGTTCTGTGGATGTCATTATTAATCTCTCCTTCCCCATAATGCTCACCTCCTACACACACACACACACACACACACACACACACACTCACACAGCAGTCGACAGCAGGACACACTGTTAATGCAGGAGGCGGCAAACACTTTTCCCGCTGTCTCAAATGTTGGATTGGGTTTGAATTGGAGAGCGGGAGATCGATAAGTTATTTTAGCCGGTTCTCGGGTCCTGTGTGTTTGTCGAGTGGAAGAGGTGGGAGGTTTGTGTCGGAAGGAAAGGTCCCTTTGTCAAACAAGATCCGTCTTTGTAAAGTCCTGGTGGTGTCAGGAACCGGGAACGGAAACAAATCAGGGATTAATGTAGATTTACTGTCAGTAACATTCACTAAACAGGTTTTAGATGAACAAATAAGATCAATTTGACTTGGTAAAATGAGTAATAAGTTCAATTATCACTATGAAGGGATGATAATTAAACATAAAAACATCATGCTAGAAATCACGAGGCAGAGAGAGCCAAAAATATTAAATTAGGAGGATTGAGGATTGCTTCAAATATAATTATTATTCTTATTTCTAGATCTGTTATCAGAATAAGTCACCATGTTTTTGTAGAAGGCCTTGTTTCTGATTCTTGGTTCATGAGTTCATTAAGGCTGCATGTGAAAGGCTAGAGAATTAAAACATAAATGGACAACATCTTCAGAACTATTTACTTAGGAAGGGTTGAGAATATTCCAGATGAATTAGGGTTAGGATTAAAGAAAGCCCTCTCAGTGGTGAGTGTGCTGCAGCCTGCAGAGGAAGAGGTGATCAGAGATGTCATCTGAACCTCTACAGGCTCTAATCCAGCATCCTGTCGTGTTGTAGTCCAGCTGATCTAGCCGGCATTAGTGGGTCTCATACCGACAGACCTCTCAGACATCCTCAGTGTCCGGCTTCAGGCTCCTGAAAAGAACGAGATCTTTTACCAAAAACCAAAACCAGTTTGAATAAAGTGAGTATTTTAGTTTTAATAAAGGGAACTCGTCCAACCGGCTCCAGGAGAGTTCTCACCCTGTCAGCCGAAGCAAATTAACACCATCCCTCAAAAAAGTGCACCGTCACGGTTTCAGATCCATGAGACTAATCAGTGCAGCGGTGGGGGGTGGGGGGGCAGTAACTCAAAACTCACCACAATTAAGATCAGTTAAATCTCCGTCAGGTTGTGGTGGTGCTCCAGCCATTCTGATGATGCAACCCAGTGATGTGAGAGCCGTATTGTTTTATGGGCCTCATTAATGCCTCTGATCGGAGCCGAATGGATCTCCTGAGCCGGACCGCCCAGCCCAGCTGTGAGGATACGACTGCCATCAGGAAAAACACAAGCAGGCGTCTGCTGTGGCTGCAGAGTGACCCAGACGAGGAGGAGAGCCGCCTTTACGGCCACACTAATTACTTTTCACGATGCCTGTCTTCCTCGTCGTGTCTCACCAAAGTTAAGAACGCGAGCACGTCTCACCCCGACTTTCCTCCTGCTCCTTCCACAATGATAGCTCACAGGAAAATGAAACTAATTACGGACTAATACCCAAGTGAGTGGGTGAGTGAAGACACACATCAGGGTTCCTTTGGCAGGTTTCAGAAGGCGCTGACAGCATCACATGAGATCATGTTCCTCATCAGGCTCCCTGACACTCCGAGAATATGACTCCTACTCTGAAGACGCAGCTAATTGCTGAACGTTTCAGCAAAAGTTTCAAAGTTTTTCCTGAAGAACGTCGGGTTGCATAAATCAGCTGCTGTGTTGAGAGGCTGCCTGTCAATTCCAATCCAAATACGGCTTCAGCTTTATTATAAAACAGGAGCGAAGTAAAGAAACGGTGAGAAGTTCACAAGCTGCTCTGTGTTTCCAGATGGTTTGGGAGAACGGCTGCGTGGTCATTGTTATGCTGACGCCTCTCGTGGAGAGCGGAGTGAAGCAGTGCTACCATTACTGGCCGGATGAAGGATCCAACCTGTACCACATCTACGAGGTAAAAGAGAACCCAACCCAGGAGGTTCATTAATCCTAGAAACAGAGAACTGAAGTTTAAATTAAAACTTTATTATATTTAGTGCTGACTGAATGTGAACATAGGGGGTTTGCATTTTTTAAATAAGATATCTTAATATTTATCAACAAGTGTCATTTTGTTTATATTCATGGAGGATTCTAGAGATTTATTAAACACAGAGCAGTTTCCTGCTCCTCCGCCCTACTGGTTTAAAGTGGAATTACAACCATAAACAACCCTGCTGTAGCTAGCGCTAACAACGAGCTAACACTAACATGAGCCACCTAATACTAAAATAAACCATGAAGTAAAAACATCCACACTGTTGGACATAAATATTATTACTTACAAGTCCAGTAGCAACAAAGCCAGGTCACCATCAGTCCGTTGTAGCCTCCTTTAGCTTCCTCAAACTAGCGCAGGCCGCGCCGATGTTCACTCTGTTACTTTTACTTCCAGGCTCCGCCATGATGCCAACAGAAAAAGCAAACTTCTTTTCTTCTTCTTGTACGATCGGCGAAATGTAAATGCTAATGTCTAGCATAACAGCTAACAGCCATGAACAGGTGTAAGAGCTCCCCCTATAGGGCACCTCATAGACATCATCAATGTCCATGGCGCACCTACCCGCTCCACAAAACTGTTAAATGCAGTTTGTGCAGCAGAGGGCTGCAGAGTGGTGTCGCATATGAAACTGGTCAAGTTTCTAACTCAACAATCCCTGAGATCAATGATGAAGCTCTAGCTTAAAGTTTTAAAGTGTAAAAAAATATTTAGTGTTACTTTAATATGGAAAAATATGAACCAGACCTGAAAGTGTCCCAACATTAGGTGGTGTGTAGAACTAGAGGTAGACCACCATGTTTCCACCAACCACTCAACAACCTGCTTCTCTGCTGACAGGTGAACCTGGTGTCGGAACACATCTGGTGTGACGACTTCCTGGTTCGTAGCTTCTACCTGAAGAACATGCAGACCAACGAGACCCGGACCGTGACTCAGTTCCACTTCCTGACCTGGCTCAACCAGAGCGTCCCGGAAACCAGCCGGACGCTCCTCGACTTCCGCAGGTAGAGAAAGTTCTCAATGTTTCTCTAAAGCTCTCTAAACCCAACTGCTGCTAGGTTTTACAGAAACGTTTAAACCCACACAAAAAACATTTATTTCTATATTATATAAGAAAATAATCATTCAATAAGTTTGCTTTATTGATCAAAAGGATTATAAACAAACCCCATAAAACCTTGGGTATGGTACAAAACAAAAAGGACCACAGATGTCCTCTTTTCATACGTTGTGTCTAAAATAGTCTCCATCTACAGTTTTGCTGAATTTCTGACAGTTTTTCTTTCCTTTGAATGTCTTTGAAATCCTTGTTATGCATTTTTGGGGCATAAACAAGACATATGGCGTTATTAGTTTCAGATTTAAGAGCCGTGGAAGTTATTTGTATTTGCAACAAAATTAGAATTTTTCCTTTACATTAAACCAGATCAACCTTCCCGATGGGATATTTGCCAGAATCCTGGCCCAGCTTGTCTTGATTTGTTGGTTTGTTTGTGCATCTAAGAAAAGTGAATAAGTGGAGATCACAGCAACGTGTCAGATCTACAAACTACAGCAAATAAACGTCTCAATTTTCAGGTAATAATCTGACATGTAACAAGTATTGGCTAATCTGTGTGTCACCATCAAATAATAAGAAAATCTATTAAAATAGGTTGCAAAGCAGTTAAACTACACACACACACACACACACACACACACACACACACACACACACACACACACACACACACACACACACACACACACACACAGACCACCACCAAGCCCTCAGAAAGCCTTAAAGGGCCAACATAGACCAGATCAACACATTTGTGCTCTATCTGAGGATTTTTTGTTGTACATCAGAACTTCCAGAGGAAACCCGACAGGCGCTAAGCAACGCTTTGCTTTGATCTGCATCTTTAAAATAAAGGTCTTCTCACACTTTGCATGAGAGTTTTGTCTTTTACTAACTTTAACTCCAGGAACCCGTTTCTTATATCTCGGTTCTCTAAACGTTCTCCCACAGCTGTTGAGATCCAGATTCTATATTTGACAGAACAGAAAGATTAAAAGGAAGAAAACACGTATAAAAATGACCCTTGGGTTGTATTTGTGACCCTGAGGAGAAAAAAATCGACGTCCTCAGACGTCCTGGTCAGTTGAGTTTAATTCTGGATGTGTTGAAGGAGTTCGGCAGAGCGGTGCTTTATCTCCGCTGCTCTCGTAAGTACTGCTTTCCTTTTACCCTTCGACCTTTTCCACACTGATATACTGTATTACCTATTAGCTGGAGCCGCCGGGCCCCTCCCCGGGCTTCCTGGAGCGATCGACCCCAGCTCGGTTCTTTACACAGACTCCATGTCGCCGCCATACTCCTGCACATCTGTCAGGTGTGAGGTGTTTTTATCGAAAAAAGGCTCTGCTGGCTGTCGCCATACACCATCAGTTTAGAAATATTGCTTTTACTCACAGGGCGGCCGGGTCACAACACAATGAAGAAAGCATCCAGGGAGAGATTTTTCACTTTTATTACCACGGTTATTTCACAATAAAAGCCCGGCCTGTCCCTTATTGTTCTGTTCTGTTCTGTTTTTTTACCTGGATGTGACGAGGATGGCGGCTGAAGTATCCTCCATGTTTTATGCTTTTGCCGGCCTGCTTTACTCACACTGGACTGACTGAGCAGAAGCGCTGCTTAAATCCTCTCAGCTTCTCCCTCTTGTTTTACCGGCTAACTTGCGGTTGCCAGTGTCATTTTTGTGATGTTGCAGCTAGTAATATGAGTCCAGTTGCATAGTCACAAAAGTGATCATTGGAGACTGTGACTCTACAACCAGGGGACCTCATGGGTCCCCCCTCCCTCCCTAACCTTTTACTCCTCTTTTTACCTCATCTTCCTCTGCCCTCCTTTACTCCTCCTCCTCCTCCATCTCTATCCACCATGTGCTCAGTGATCTGAGATGACCTCTTCCCTTTTTGCTTGCTCCTGGTTTGCTTGACTGCCTCTGACACCCCCCACCCCCCGTGGTTGCTTTTGTCATCCTCTCCCCCACCCTGTTCCATCCATCTCTGTCCGTTTCTGTCTTATCTGACGACTTTTGACCCGTTGAGTTAAGAACGCGTTCACACCAAGATGAAGCTTTTCACAATTTCATCTTTTTTAGACGAGACTGAACGAAATCGGCCACCTCTGACCTTTTTCTGAGATTGCTTTTAAAAAAAAAGTCACTTGAGCAGAGCGAACAGTAACTGAACAGAATCATGCAAATCGTTGTTTTCCACACTTTAAGGAGGACTTGAGTAATCCTTCAATTATTTTAAAACATCTTGTTTTTGCTCTTTTTTCTTCAGGCTTTTCTGCGTTTTTTATGATCAGTGTTTGGCACTCAGGTGTTTGGCACTCAGGGGTTTTGGCGGTAAAAAGCAAACATGTATTGATTATAATTGGACACTTTTTTACTTTTTGAAATCTGGTTCACCAGAAAGATTCTGAAACATTTAATAATGGGGATCAGTTGGAGACACATTCAGAGGTCGCAGTGTCTGGGTGATTTTTCATTTCCATTTTTACAGACTCGTGGAAACATCTCGTTCCTCGCCATCTCCTCCTGTCTCCATCATCTCCTCCTGTCTCTATCATCTCCTCCTGTCTCCATCATCTCCTCCTGTCTCCATCATCTCCTCCTGTCTCCATCATCTCCTCCTGTCTCCATCATCTCCTCCTGTCTCCATCATCTCCTCCTGTCTCCATCATCTCCTCCTGTCTCCATCATCTCCTCCTGTCTCTATCATCTCCTCCTGTCTTCATCATCTCCTCCTGTCTCCATCATCTCCTCCTGTCTTCATCAGTCTCCGTCTGTTAATCTGATCTCTCTCTCCTTCAAGCCTTTCTTACGGGGTTTCTCCTTCTCCTTCTAACACCCCCTAACCTCCCACCCTGCCTGTTGGTGAACCTCTTCTGGCTGTTTCCATGGTAACATCACTTGTAATTGTCCTCAGCCAGTGATGTTGCTGTTTAATCGCTGATAAATTAAACTCTTGTGCATTTATTGTAAAACTGCTGCTGCTCTGTTTGATCTCAGTCCCTTCCATGGTCAGGTCAGGTCATCATATATTGAATTTGATTTTTAGTTCATTTCAAGCCTTTTTGCAGCATTAGTGCCTCTTAGAAGATAAATAAGATTTAAAAATGGGCATCGAGTTGAGAAAAGTCATAATGAAATAATTGGAACATTTTATGGCTGATTCTTAATACAGATGTCTGATAAAACTCAAAGAACAGTAATAATAAACTATTTAATAATGTCTGGAGGTATGTGTGTATGTTTAGGACTCTTATTTTGAAATGTTGAATGAAGTTTTCAGTTCCTGTGTGGATGTTGCTATAGGAGTAGCCTAAAGATAGGTCCTTATATAAATACCAGTTTTATAAAGATTATTCTGTAAAAACTCACCCAAACCCTCAGCTATAATAATAATAATAATAATAATAATAATAATAATAATAATAATAATAATAATAATAATAAGTAAAACCTGCTTCAGGAGAAATATCTGCTTTGATTGATGATTCTTTTGCAATAATATCAAATATTTTAATGGCAAATTTATTTCTAAACTCTCACGACTAAAACAGGCACAAATGTTAAATTTCCTCTTGATTTAAAGAGTTGTTCAGTCATAGTCATAGTGAATTTGTCTAAGAGCAAAACTATGATTTCAACAACCATAAATAGTCTCACCTATAGGTTGTAATTCCATCTATTTGCAGCACAACTTTAAAAAAATGTCTAATACTGTCAATTAAATTTTGTTTTTATCTTCCCTGAAGAGCCCAGCTGCAGGCGGTCCTGACTTCATGTGACGATGTTTACAGTTATTTTCCTATTTCTGTTTTTTACAGGAAAGTTAACAAGTGCTACCGGGGTCGCTCGTGTCCGATCATAGTCCACTGCAGGTAAGTTTTATTCATTTATGTGAATTCTGTGCAGCCAAACGTGGTTTTTAAAGCAGCAAATAACTAATCCTCTATTCAGCTAATTTAAAATGTCTTTTGCCAGACAGGAAATGAGATATTAACACCCAAAAAGTGATTTGATGATGACAAACTGTCCACGGAGGAGGCAAACTTTTAATTAGAGCTACTCTACAGTTTGCAGAGTTTATATAAGAGGTATTGCAGCTGTTGTGTTTGCATATGTATGTGCAATCACATCTGCATATCCTCACCACCTGAGGAGGAAACGCAGACGAGTTAAACCAGCATTTAGCTCTGAAATCTGACAAAACATCATTCAGTTTAATAAGAATAATGAAAAAACCTCCAGAACTTATATTCTGTGTCAGCTCACTGCTGCACTAACTGATCTATTATTCAATATGTCTTTATGGCTCCTTCAATGTGAAGAAAATGTACCTTTTTTTGTCAGCCTGCACCAGAATATTACATCTGTCTTCATGGAGCTTCGTCCATTTGGAGCTTTTCTGTGTATATTTAGTGATCATTTATATAAATGCTGCAAATGATTCCGTTTGAGATGGATGCATTTAGACAAAGACTAAAATAAGCTGAGACAGTGGTCTGTGTGCTGGCAAATATCAGATTTTAAATCTGTTTTTGGTCTTTTTTCAAAGTAAATTTTAAAATCAGCTGTAATGTTTATGCCTCTCCTGAAGGGTCACATCTACACATTCAGTCTCTCATAAAAGTCAGGACGTCCTCTAGTGCAGGAACTTCTAACATTTATCAGGAGCCAAAACATAACCAGCGCCTCCTAGTGGCTGGTTTCCACACAGGGTTGCTTTTGGACAGAGTAAAGGGCAATAACGTCTAAAAATAAAGTTCAGGTTCTTAAAGCAGCAGAATTCATTTACGCCCAACCAAACCAGGTGAAGGGGCAGCAGTAATGATGAGTGAGTGTAGATTTTTATTCCCAAATGGTTTTCCCAGCGCCGGCGTTCCAGAGCCATTTGTAGCTCTAATGTACACGGAGAACAAGCTGCAGCAATCATGAGGAGAGAACTGAAGAGAGCTTTTACCAAAATGTAATAATCACACTGCCGCCTTTTCACTTCATCCATCTTTGGTCCATTTCTGCCTCCTCCTGTTTAACATCACCACTCTGTTTGACGAGTTATTTGCACACATGGTGTATAAATACACTATGTATATATGTATTTATGTAGAACCAGTTTTACTTCTGAAAAGTCCATATCCCACAGAGGGAATGAAGCAAAAAGTTCTCATTTTTATATTAATGCTAATAATTCAGACTTGAAGAAGCTGAGTAATGGATAAAAACAGAGATTAAAGAAAATATCTAATTGTGTTAAGCTGAACTGATAATGGAACATTTTAAATTCATAATCAGAAATAAGTGGAAAGGAACTTAAAACGATCCCACTTTGTGTCTGCAGCGACGGAGCGGGAAGAACCGGGACCTACATCCTGGTCGACATGGTCCTCAACAGGATGGCTAAAGGTGGGTGTCGCTGACGTCGGGGGGAAACGTTACCATGGCAACATGCGTTTCTCCTCCCTAAACTGTATATATAGGGAGAAAAACGCTTTCAGGGTTATGTTTTTTAATGATATTTAATTAGATAATTAGCGTGACGAGTTGGATCGAGTCATGACCTTTTCCATTAACACACTCGGTTCCACCTGCTGCCTCTGAAGCAGAGAACATCCACCGCTTTTTACAGAACTGCTTCTGTTTAATTACTGCTAATGAGTGTCTGTTTCATTACCTCCGCTGGCACTTTAGTGTCATCATGCTGCATCGTATTCTCACGTAATGCCGGCAAAACCCAGTTAAACTCAATCAAATGCAAAGGAAGAGGTGTGGGGTTCCATGACAGGAGGGCTGTTAGAATAAAAACATATTGATGGAGAAAATGATGAAAGTAGTTAAGGATGGTGCCAATATGGAAAGGATCACCATAGAGACGAATATGAGAAACAAACAAGCACAGATTTCATTTAACACTTCCTCAAAAGATTTGTGAGTAGAAATGTTTGACATGAGCTGAAATGACATTTTCCCAAAAGATGTGCAAAAATGTGACAGGTTCAAGGTTTTTGTTACGATGGTTTGGATAAATGTCATTGTTGCAGGTGCAAACACACCAGTCCCATTGAACGGTTGTAACTCACCATAAAGCGTGTCCTAAGCTGTAGCTTTGCAGTGGCTTCTGGGAGATAATGCTGCATTAAACGAGCAGCTCTCTAAACTAGATTACAGTTGAGGGCTTGTGCATCGTTGTGGCACTTTTTAAGCCGTTATCCGTGGTTTGGTCGTGGCGACAACTCCCTGCAGGAGGTTCCCAGACCAGACAGGAAATAGCATTCCTTGAGCTTGTTTTCCCATTGAGACACTCCTGGAAAAGCTTCAGAGGGAGGCGGTCAGGAGGCATTTAGATGCCCAAACCACCTCACCTGTTTTGATGATGAGGAGCAGCTCTACTCATAACTAACTTAGTACATCTTTATCTGTCACACAGATAAATTTATTGAACTGCTTTATGTTCAGATTATCAGTTATTCTATTAGCTGTTTTTTTTGTAGATTAACATAATTTTGTTGCACCTCCAAAAGATTTAACAAATATTCTCATGGAGGCCTGTGCCATCAGAAAAGTGTCTCCTGTATCCATTTTTGACACAAAGTCAAGTTTGAGAAACAAAAATTTCAGTTTCTTCCTGAAGAGAACCAATACAAAAAAGAAAAGAAGGAATTGGTCACATTTCAGTCCATCTAGATCTCAGACCTTTCTCCCTGCTGCAGCGATTTCACGTGTGTGCATATCTTTGTGTTTCACTGCGTCCCGCGGCGGTGCCGCTACCGCAGCAGAACGAGCTCCTGGGTCTTTAATTCCACATCAAAGGGTCAGTTCGGGCATCAGTAACCGTTTCCCAGGCTGTCACAGTGTGATCACAGTCCTCAGAACCGGGAGTCGGGAACCGATGGGCGGAGCCCAGAGGGAGGTGTTGGAAGTGAGGGGAGGGGTTCTGGACACTCCATGTCCTGAATGAGAAACACACTGATAACTAAAGCGTGTGTGTGTGTGTGTGTGTGTGTGTGTGTGTGTGTGTGTGTGTGTGTGTGTGTGGAGGAGAAACCTGCAGTGTCTGCATATGAGAGAATTTCTGCTCAACATAGTAAAAAGAACATTGAAACCCGTTTACCACAAACACCCATCGTGGTTTAGTCACATCTGTGTTGTTGAAAACCTGAGTAAATCTGAAAAGGCGCTCATGTGAACTCGGGTCAGATGTTCATGCAACAAATTGGAATAAACGCAAATATTTAATCCCTTTATTAATAAAATAACCTTTTGTTTTTGGGTTCTTTAGGATGAGATTCACAGTGAGACAGGATTTATTGTGCAAATCAAAGGATGAAAATAGGAAAATGTGAGATTGTTGCTTTAAACAGACTTTATGTGGATAGAAAACCATGTTTATTAGAGGAGTCTGAAAGCTTTCTGTATTAAAGTTATTTTATTGGATTTGAAGAGTCTTCATAAACCTCTGGCTTTATGGAGTCGGCTGTAATCCGTCCAGTTAAACCACTAAAACCCACACTAGTGAAGCTCTGGGACAAAGCAGCTATCGGATTCAATTTATTTTAATTAGCCTGTTCAACCATTAACTCATGAAAACTAAAATAAGCAACAAAGTAAAAAGATTCACACCGTTGGACAAAAAATATTATTACTTACAAGTCTAGTGGCAACAAAGCCAGGTCACCATCAGTCTCTGATTTTGTAGCCTCCTTCAGCTCCCTCAGACTAGTGTAGACCACGTCAATGTTCACTCTGGTTGTAGCTCTTTGCTTCACCTCCAAAGACATTACTCTGTTACTTTTACTTCCAGGCTCCGCCATGATGCCAACAGAAATGCAGAATTCTTCTTTTTTTCTTCTTGTGCTTTTTATTGAAAGTTGTGAACTGAAAAAGCTAGACTTTGTATTAACTACCAGCACAGTAAACAGCTATTGCCACAATAGAGACCTCCCATTAGTGTTCCTGCCAGAACCACAAAACTGTTAAGTGCAGTTTCTGGTCAGCAGAGGGCGACAGAGTGCTGTTCAGTGTGAAGCTGCTCAAGTTTATTGCGGAAGAACTGAAATCAGTTTGAAAGCAATAGCTTAAAGGGTCAGTAGAATGTAAAGCAACATTTTCTTTGTTGTTGTTGATTAAAGACAGCTTGGGTGGTCAAGTGTAGCATACCAAAAAGTCAAAGCCGTGTGTGACCTACTTTCTATGTAAATTAGAAATGTAAAAAAGTTGAGAGAAAAACTTCTGTTCTGAGCAACGTTGTGATAACACGTCACACGATAGCCAGTCCTGCTACATCTACATGTTCCAACCCACTTCAGCGTCAGCAGTATTTAAACGCTGGTCGCAGCAATGCTAGCGCAGAGCCACGGTAAGACCAGCCTCTGTTAGCACCAGCTAGCTGTTAGCTTCAGCCTGAGCTGTTAGCTTCAGCTAGCAACAGCTTTGTTGAAAGAGAGAAAAACAAACACTCACCACTCAGGTTCCAGGATATACTGGTAAAATCCAGACTGGAAACGAATGTCAGATAGATCCACAGCTTGTGGTCCGGTCTGGTATTTTTCTTCCTTGTTCTTCTACATCCCTTATACAAGCGGCCTGCCGCACACACTCATTCTCAGCTCCTTGGTAGAGTGGGGACTTAGTGAGGAACCCTGACTTTACTTTCAGTTCCTACTTTCAGTTTTCTCTCTTCAAACCTTTCTACCATCGGCTGAATCGACATTCAATCCCCCCCAACACACACACACACACACACACACACACACACACACACACACACACACACACACTGGTGGAGTGGGCGGGGAAAACAGGTCTTTTTATAATGAGCCTTATTATGCGTCTTTTATTTGGCCAGTTCTCAGGCTCCTGGGACATTATAAGCTCCAACAAAATTGTGTTTGCTTTATAGAGACTCAAAGATCAGTTTCCAACTGTAACTAAACTCCATTCTGCTGGAGTTAAAACCTGCTTTGACCACTGAATAAATAAAACTATATCAAACTAAAGGCCCGGTATTCTATGTAGGAACACATATCATGTTTGCTAATGTTAATCAGCTGTGGCAGCCATGTTGCACTGGGTAAATTAAAATATAATAACATAAAATTAGAAAAACATTTTTTAAATAGTGGGCGGGGCCAGCTCAACTACACATGGATGCATTTCTGTTGTCATAAATTTGTACATTTCCGAAAATCTTTCTTTACCAAAACATCAGCTGTTCTCTGTCCAGGTTGCCAGATTTGAAGGTCTTTGTCTGTCCGGTGAATTTTGCACGCACACCCCTCACCACCCCTTTCCCCAAACTCTTACCCTATCGATTACAAACAAACACACACACACACACACACACACACACACACACACACACACACACACACACACACACACACACACACACACACACACACACACACAACCATCATCTTAAGAGCCTTGCAAACCCGTCGAGTGGCTGTAAGCTTCTCAGAATCCTTTATTTCGTTCTGCAGTTGGATTTAATGTTATCAGGTCCAGCGTGTCCACCTCTCAGCTCCAGGTTCCTTTCGTGGCTTCCTCAAGCATCTTATCTTTA
>SSNS01000178.1:285224-300607 GCA_006937985.1 Aphyosemion australe | reverse complement strand
TTGACTAGTGGTGCTAAATAAGGATATATGTGTTGTAAATGTTAAACTCAATGAAGTTGGTGAAATCAGAGCATGAAAATCAAAGCTGCCATATTTGGTCATACACCCTGAACAAGTAAAAGAAATTAAGTATATTTTTAGGTAAAATCTGTTGTTTTTTAGACATAATCTTCATGATCATGGTTACAGTAATAATAATAATTATAATATTGAATATATTTTTCAGTTTTAAACTAAGATTTCTATAAAAAAAAAGAGGGGGACAGTTATTGTGCCAGCGAGTCTCACCATCAGTGATGATGATGAAGAGGAGGAAGATGACACTGAGGCAGATCCTCAAATACATAATATTCTAAAATATTCTAATAATCTATATTTGATCAGAAATGGCATTTAATGTTCTATAACTTCCAAAAATATTCCACAGTAATCTGTTTTTATAAAAGTCTACTGTATCGTTTAATAATTGTGATATATTCAGTATTATTCTACAGTGATATAATGTTCTAAATTAGCTAGATTATTCTAAAGTGTCTTATGATTATCTATATTATTAAAAAATAATGTTTGTTTTAACTTGTTCATGTTTTTTATTTTGGGATTTCTGTTACCAGAACAGGGCCAGCGTCCATATTTGAGCACTTCGTTTTCTCTGATTTTCTCCATGAAAATAAATATTTTTGAAAATTGTAACAACAGAAAAATACTTTTGTTATAGACCATAATAACACCCTGGGGTTGAAATTTAAAATTTTAAACTACTTCAATGATTGCCCTATAAAGGGTTAAGACCTGCAGAGTGATCATGACCTGGTTTTCAGTTATTTCTAATAACATTACTTATGATGCTTCTTTTATTTTTACTCAATTACTTTTCTCCGTTTGCTGCAGTTCAAACATTTTAAAGTCTTTATCTGAGACTTTAATTACCTGTATACATATTTGTCCCACCTGTTGATTAGTCTTCATCCCACTGAATTCCTCAAATCCTTGACTCAGAAACATTCCTGAATCTTTCTTTAATTCTGTCTTTATAAAATGTATACTAGTGTTTAGAACACCCTCAGTCACTGCTTATTCTGGTTATTCTGGGGGTGGGGGGGACACATATTTAGAAAAGGCTTGGCGTCCTCACTGACAGGTTTGCTGTGTCCCACCCTCTCTTTCTCATTGGCTGTTGACAACGCGTGTTCACAGATGGGTCTGTAGTCAGTTCACGCTGCCCTGATGCATCTAAAATCACCTCAAACCTGTTCGATTGTCTGCGACTGAAGCCGGATCATCATCATCATCTTATTTCTACAGCACCTTCACTGCTACTGTAGTAACCCAGCATGCTGTACACTATCACTGTAAAAATGAGGCAAAAACATAGAAAAAAGGATATAAAAACTACAGATAGCATAAGAACAAGCAAAAAATACCCAGAGACAATTTAAAAAAGAGACAACAAATGATAAAAGAAAGCTGAGTTTGACTGAGAACTCAAAGAGATGCAAGACAATAAAATGATAAAAGGATCAAATCACAATAAGATAATAAATAATCGACTTGGGACTCAAGGTAAAAGGCGATTCAGTAGACGTGTGTCTTTAAACGAGGCTTAAAAGAATGGCGGGATGGTGCCTGCCTCACAAGCAACGGTAGAGCATTCCACCACAGAAAATGCACCATCTATCCTAGATTTGTTTCTAGAGCTTCCAAGACTTCGCTGTCCAGGGAGCACAAGGCCCTGGGTCGGGTCTTTACTGGCTCTCATGCAAAGATTTATATGGCAACTAGCCTTGCCGGCTTTGGAACGGTTGGTAAAATCCAGAAAATATCTCTTCTAATGGGTCCTCATCTCTAGACACACACACACACACACACACACACACACACACACACACACACACACACACACACACACTGACTGACGAGATTTTTCTGTTCCAAACAAAAACGGGTAAAAATCACCAGTCCTGACAGAGCTTTGCTAGATTATCTTGTTCCTTCCTTCAATCATTTCTCCATTTCTTTCTTTTTTTTTCTGACAGGTGCCAAAGAGATTGATATCGCAGCAACGCTGGAGCACCTGCGGGACCAGAGGCCAGGAATGGTCCAGACCAAGGTAACACACACACACCTGAGTCCTGAGTGTTCACTCATCTGGATTTTTAACAAACAGCCTCAAGTAAACATGATTTTATATTTCAAAGACACGATGAGGTCATAATTCAAACAAATCCTTAAAGTAGAGCGTGAGCTGACGAGGAGCGTGAGAGGATGTGTGAATAAAACCAGGATGATAGTTTGGTTATGAAGCGGTGGATATTTGTCACCTTGAGGTTTTGTACAAGATAATTAAAATACAAATAAAAAGGTCAAAGTGCATCATTTACACTGTTTTATAGTAATTCTATAAAGGTTAATAATTCAGCTTCTGTCCCAAACATTTGAGTTTTTATTAACTTTGAATCGACTCCTTTTAAAAGCTCATAATTAAAGCACCACCTAGACGACTGACTGATGTTACATTTGGGCTGGAAGCCAGTTTCTGCCTCAGATGGACGTGTCTCTCGTTCACGAGTCAGTAGGACGAAGTGAGACATGGACACGTTTTTATGTTGACCTGGCTGAAATCCAAGTTTCCTTAATGCAGAAAAATAAACTGATGGGGAATGTTGTGATGACAAAACGAAGCTGTTTAATGTTGAGGGAACTTCTAGAAGCAGCTGAAGGAGAAATAAAAGGCTTTTAGATCTAAAGCGGCTTACACACCTGGTTTGACGTTTCACTTAAAACAAAAAGGTCCGTCCCTCATCACTCAGGAGTCAGAGCGAGTCCAGGCTGGCGTTGAAACGATGACAGACTCGTAGGAGAACATCAGAAAACCAGGTTGTGTTTAAAACATCTGCCGTATCGATCAGAGCTTTATTAAAGCCTGGAGTCGGAGTGAGGAGCTGCATCTAAAACTCATCAGGTTCACAAAACACAACTAGATCAAATGATTTATAACCTGTTGCAACAATGGTCTAACTCAGACCAGCATTAAACCACTGAGAAGGAGCAGACCCTTCCACCACCAGAAGTTGTTACGTTTTCCAGAATAATTGATGTTTTCCTGCTCTTTCAGCACGTTTGACTCTGTTTTCCTTCTGTTTTCCAGGATCAGTTTGAATTTGCGTTGACGACCGTTGCTGAAGAGGTGAACGCCATCCTGAAAGCTCTTCCTCACTAGGAGGAAGCACCTCCTCTTCCGTCCAACTGGAGGATCTCCTCCATCTTCCTCGTGTTTCCTCTTCAGTCGTCATCCTTCCTCCCTTACTGTCTCTCGTCTTTCCTTTTTTCTCATCTTTTTAAATTCACCTTTAATCCCACTTCTTCTTTCATCTCATATAAAATATGTTTATTCATCTGTTTCCCGTTTATCTCCCGGTTCTAATTCTTCTTTATTTAATTTTTAATCATCATCTCATCTCTTCTGTCTGTGACCTCCTGATTGGTCGTTCCAGATTAGTAACTCTTGTTCCAGAAACAGCCGAACCAGTCGTGTACATAGACGGACCTTCCTTCTGTTGTGATGATCCATGCAGCTTGTTCTCCAGAGTAACGGCCCTGAGGCACATTATGTTCATTTAGAAAAATATCTGATAGTTTCTTTTCTTAAAGCGGCATTAACCTCAGGGGCGTCTGTCAGATTTGACCCATTAATACATTCATTTGGCCAAAATAAATCCAAATGTTCTGCGTGTAAATCTGAGTGGATGGAGAATCATCGAACAGAAGCTGGAGCACTAAAGCAAAGCGACGCCTCCGATTGGTCTTTGAGTCATCATGTTTGTTGTGTTTGTGTCTGGTTTGCAGTAATCCCTAATCCCGACACTCGGCTCACTTTAGCGGGTTTAGTTTCATCACCTGTTTCAGAAGAATATTCTAATGTTGGAAATGTGGTGAAATCATTTGTTTTTATTGTGTAACTTTAGTATCTTAGTGGAAGCGTAGTTTCATTTTACATTACAGCTCGGTACTAAAACGCGTTTGTAATCAGAAACGTTACAACCAGCTCCGGGATGGTTTGTGTCTCTATTAAAAAGCCAAAGTTCATAGAATTTTATTGTTCTTCTGCACATCACTGACTTGTGTTATATTATATAAAACCTGTGCTGATCTTTCCCAGTGATAAACTGCATTAATGTGTAAAAATCTAAACATTTTGACCAGATTTTATTGTGATTATAACATAAATATGAATATCTCCTACTGGGACCATGCAGCAGCTTCTTTCACTACACTCAGTCATTTTATTCAGTTCAATTTAGGTGTTTATATTATTTATACAAACATTTTTAGTTATTTAATTACTTTTTTAAAATAACTGCTAATTTTTCAAAAGCAATGCTTTTTAATGTCGAGGTTTTACCAAATAAAAATAGAAGAAATAAGATCAAAATGCAGAAACTGACACCTTAAACACAATGATCTCCCCCTAGTGGCTGGTTACAGAACAAGTTAGGCCCCGCCCCTTCCTTACTACTAAACCTCAGATCATTTTTGACATCAGGAGTGTCTACAACCACATATTTCTATATTTAATAGTTATTTTCAATGTTACATCACTGTTATTTTATAATTCTGTTGGGCTGTAATGTAAAGTGCTGCTGAAGTAATTTTTGTGTTTCTTCCACTTGAACTGATTTTTTTTGTGGACAACTGATATCGTGGCTCGTCAGTGAAGTTACATTCATGTCTGCCTTAATGAAAATACGGATTAATGACTGATGAAAGCCACGTGGTCGACGACGATGGTGATGGTGAGGATGATGATGAGGATGATGATGGTGGTGAGAAAACTGCCCTTATTTCAGAGTTTAGCTCAGCTGATTTAAACAAAAAGCTTCAGATCTTCTGATAAAGTGAATCTATTTGGAAACAGAAGTTTTGAGCTGAATTAAAGGTAAAACAGGGGCAGCAGAGTGCTCATCACAGAGGAATAGTTTTGCTTCTGAGTAAATCTTATATGTAGCATAAATGGTTGATTTGTGTGTAGCTGAAGCTGTGGAGAACGACTCTAGAGCATCTTCAAACTGTTTGCTGATGTTATAAATTAAATGGAGCACAGAAAACTGGATGTTTGTGTTTTTTTCCACCTTTTTCTCCAAGAACTAAATATAATTTACACTCCTGATAACCAGATTACAGATTAGCATTCAAATTTGATTCTGTCCATTGATTTTATGTGCATGAAAAATTAACTCTGCACAGAAAGTCTGGTTGATTATTTCTAATCTCTGATTAGTCACCTTTACTAAGAAATGAACGTTTAAGGATTGTGCATCCATGGAATAATGACGGGAATATTGCAGGAGATTTTGGGAATGGGGGGTGTATGGTCCGTTTAACCTCCTAGTAAAGGTGACTAATCAGGCTTTCCAACCTTTGATACAACATTTAAAACAATAAAAACATTAAATCATTTATGAGATTAAACTCAGGTAAGTATAGATATTACAGGATTACAAATATTTAGTGTAATTGTGTTTTTTTAACTCATCTGATAAGTAATGAAACAAAAATACTCTCATCTCTTTTTTACGTTTTTGTTCAATTAAATGTTTGACAATTTTTAACCAATAGCGAAGCATTAAAACAGGTTTTTCTGGGTCATAAATGCATTTTTTTCCATTCTTGCTTCTGCCTGCTGGAGATCGTGGTACAAATAAAAAAAATCAATCAATCCTGTTCTAGTTTTGATCTCTGGATAAGTTTCATCAAATGCAGCATATGCGTCGGTGTGATGAGCAAAAATAAAAATAAATGAAACCTTGGGTTCTTGATATCGTGATATTTAGATGATGTCGTTGATCAAAGGTTTCTGTAGCTTCATAACAATAAACTACCAAAGCAGCATTAGGGGTCAAAAGGGGGAAACACTTTACTGTTTTATTATTTAGGTTTATTGTCTTGAACTTTTCATTCTTGTCTTCTACGGGTCAGTTCAGGTATTTTAGAGGGTACTGCATTATTTCTTTTTTAAAAAAAAAAGCTTAAAGTAAGATAAAAATCTGCAAATACCTTCCATAATATAAGGTGACAACATTCATCCTGTTAGCAGCAGAACAACTGACTCAAGTTCCAGTTTTTTCCTTTTAATGTTTTACTTTCATTCTCATTTGAACGCGCCGTCGAAGATTTTCACCAAAAAGCTCCAAGCTAAGAATCAAATGTTGATGTTTTAGTGCAAAATCCAACTTGTGCCCTAGCTGTTCCAACTGAGACGATCCCAGTAAGAACGTGCTGAGAGGCGCTGCTGCAATAACATGATGCAACGCTGCAGCAACATGCCGTCAGCACAGAGTCAACTTGTTTTAAAGAGATAAACGCTGCAACAATCACTTTCTTGTTGTAAACTGACATTTTACTATTGTGAGAGTTGAGAATATGAAGGAAGCCCACGGATCCAGATTTAGCCTGAATGACGTGAGTTTGTGTAAATCAAATAATGACTCATTGGGTTTTTCTGTCAGAGAGAATCATTTTCACCACTACTGTTCTTTCTCAATCGACTCCAGTTTGCAGATTTGGCTTTCCTGCTGCGTTAACACCCGTTTCCATAGAAGGACTGAGTTGGTGTAAACAGCTTGGAAATAAAGTGAGTTGTGACGCAATCCTTGTGTGTGCGTTTGACACCGCCGTACGCTAAAACTTGTGTTTGGAATGCAATTATACAAAGTCGTTTTCACCATCTGGGTGGGCGGTGAAACATCTGCTTTATAGAACCAAACAAGCAGCTGCGTTTCAAATCACAAACAGCATCATTAGCTTTAGGTGGGGGCCAAGCGGCATCCTGCAGTAAACGGCTCTGTGGTGCCTCAATTACTGTTCGCTGAATCCTATTCCACATTTCTGGAAAGTTTAATTGTTTTGTTTTCGGAGCGCGCTGTGGCGTCTGCATCTGGGGCCAGCGGGGCCGGGGCCCCACCAGATGGCGCTGTTGAGCTCAGATCATCCAACTAAAATATTGGACTCGCAAAGGTGAAGTTATGTGGGATAGCAGCGTTCTGTCGTCTAGTGTTGGTTATCATGTCAGCTACCAAGTCAAAATAAAGATTAGATTACTTAAAGAGCCAACATTCTTGGCCAGTAGAGTAACTTGGCCAAGTAACTTAAAGGTCAGCCCTTACCTTTAAGTAAGTTGGCCCTCTAAGTAACTTGGGTTGATTGGCCATCTTACCTAGGTCTAGTTACTCTACTGGCCAAGTATGTTGGCCCTTTAAGTAACTTGTATGGCTGAGTAACTTGGTACTTTGTTGACACTTGACTAAAATCCCAGCTTGGCACCATCCCAACCAACATGACCCCTGACATTTGGCTCTCAGAAACTCAGGTAGGGAATCAGACCCCCCCACACACACTGATCCAGGTCTAGTCAGTCACAAGTGGGATGTGAACCAGTTTCTGCACCACTGGTGACTCACAAATGCAAACAATCCTTGCAGGCTGAGCTAGACAAGCAGACACTAGGTGGTTGTTTTTAGAGCATTTCATGTTGTCAAGAATTCACATAAAGTCTAAAATGAAAACCTGACTGAACCTGGAACATTGTGCATAGCTTTGCTTTACAAACTGAGCAACACAGACACTAATAAGTTGTATTTTAGAGCTTTTCATGTTGCCAAAAATTCTCAAAGTCTGAGAATAATTCTTCATTATGGGATTGATCCCTGAACCTTCTACACACCAACCAAAAACCTCAGACTGAGCTTCCAGATCCAGACAGTAGTGTTTCTATGGCTACGCTGTGATTTCTTTGTAGAAATTCTATTTAGTAACAGAAACTTTATTGTCTTTATCTGAGTGAATCTATATTTAATTCAATAGGTGAACTAATAGTAGCACATTCTATGTTAAGGAAAGTAAAATGCAATATCAGGAGAGGGAGAATGTTAAGTGGTTGGCAGCAGTGTGCCAGCCGATGGCCCCCTCCATGAGGCATGAGAATCAAAGGGTACCCATTGCTGGATTTGAACCCTAACACACCAGACCTCCAACCCTTTCACTCACTGCATGAGCTATTCAAGCAAAACTCATCTTTTTTGTTGGAAATTTTAAAAAGTCAGGACATCAAAACAAACTGTAAAAAAATAAGATTGATTTACATAAATATCACATGCATTTCTGATATTTATATACTTTTAAAAATAATAACTTTTTTAAATATGTCAACTCATTTGTATTAATTGGTAAATTCAACTTCTACTGCAACAATTTTTTTATTGCTTTGTGTCGTTTAACATCGCGTGACAGGTCAGGTGGAATCTGAAATACTTTCTTGTTCACTTAACTTTTGTTCAATTTTAACAATCAAAATGTTTCTGCTCAACATAAAGAATAAAAGGTTAAATATTCATTATTTATTCTATGTCTATATATCATTGATTTATATCTATGCAAGTTTAAATACACAAGGTTTCTGGTGTTACCGTTTGAACTGTGTCTTTTAGAAGAAGAAATGTGGCTCAGGTGCTGCTTGCAGCGTTTATTCAGGTGAAAGAGGGTTTGGTATCGATTGTAGAAAAAAAAATTCTCCAAGCCCATGCTGCTGGCTGGCAGTGTTGACTCAGAGTGGGAAGCAGGAAAATCGATTCAGCCAGATGCTGCATTATTCCCAAAGGTGAGTCATATGAGTAGATGTTAAAGTGTCTTAAGAGTTATATTTTCACACTAAGCTGCTCCAAGACGTTTTTGCAGATTTTCAAACGACTGGATGAGGATGTAATTGGAGCGTTGGCCCACAAATGTTCAGTTTCTGTGATGAAGCATCACAAACTAGACTCATTCAAAAGGGATTATGACTAAAACACATGTTGAATGCTTTACTTTGGAAGCAGTGCATGAAAATACGTGTTACTTTATTCATGGATGGATAATTCATGCTGGTGTTGATCATTTTTATTATTTAAATGTAGCTGTATTGCTGCAGTTAAACTCATTTGAGCACTTGTTTAGTTTAATCGCTCAACATAGATACCAGTCACTTGTTTTAAAGAGACAGTGTGTAGTTTCCTGGCAATAGGGGGCAGTACGTACATTTCAGGGTTACACCACATCGCCGTGACTGTCGCTAGTTTAAAAAAACATTACAGTAAATGTTACCTGTTGAGCAGAAAGCATGCGACCTTGGCGTGACTCCTCAGACTTTGATAGTCCTTCAGTTAATTCCATGGAGAGAACGCAATGCTGATGCTACTTTTCTAGCGGGGTAGGTTCTGGATCTGCTCAGCCTGCTGATGATGTCAAACTACGGCAATACCACTCAGCCAAAATATATTGCATCTCTTTTTCGATTCTGTTCTTTCACATAGGTTTTGGAAAGAGTTTAGCAGTTTTGTTATTAAATTCATGTGTCTTACCGTCTAAATATTTTCCAACGTGGTAACGTAACTTCCGTAAGTCGTACGTCCAGCCAATCATCTAGTGTGACGTCATCGGCAGGCGCAGAACCCCGAGCAGGTTCACGTAGTGTAGTGGCCTTTAAAGGTCAATAGGTCATCAGTGTGTCATCAGACTATAGACCCGCTCCCTATGTATTTTAGACCCAATTTTTATAGTTATATGTTACAAAGCCACCAACATTTTTCAACAACTGGACGTCATTTTATTCATTTTCAACAACATTTTAATGGATATTTCCAGAGATTAATGGTAAAAACTACACATTGTCACTTTAAGCTCTCGGGCTAACAACAAACGTCCACGTCTAATTCTGTTTGATGCTTGTGTTGTAAAACAAAGTGGAATGCAGCCTGTTTTTGACCAACTCTTTAAAGTCAGTCTAGTTGTTTTACTTAAATGTAGCCTACGGGGAAAATGCGGAGGAAGTAATCATTTATCTTTTTTTTTTACTTTTAACTAGGGATGCTCCGATACCAGTTTTTTCCAAACCGATACGATACCGATACTTGGATCTGAGTACTCGCCGATACCGATTACCGATACTTCTACCACACAAACAAATGCAATGAATTGGAATACAGGTTCTATTTTCTTCTCTGCTTTCAACAGGAAAAGACGTTGAGTTAGATAAAAAAAATATATTTATATATATATTAATAGAGATCACATTAGGTGAAAAATAACCATTTTCTGTGAAATCATTGCAGTTTTCTACAAACAAAATGAACTAATTGGCACCATCTCCAGCTTTCATGAACATAACAATTATGAACCTATCGCAGTGTCCACATTTAAATCAAACATAAAACTATAGTCAGCATTAGCAGCAACAGTGTGGACTCTGAACTAAGCTTTTTTGGTAAACATGAGCAGCAGGTTCTTTTTGATGAAAATAATCATCTCTGCATTTTCAGGTGTGAGCCTGTTTCTGCTTTCATTCACAATGTTTGAAACAGCTCCCCCTATTGGTCAAAACTACAACAGAAATGACAAGTCACAGTGAAGCCACTTTAATGCAACTGGTATCGGTACCTGGTATCTGTTAACTTTTACCGATACCGATACTGGTATCGGTATCGGCCCGATACCGATACCAGTATCGTATCGGTGCATCCCTACTTTTAACCATTTAAGACCAAATTTCTTGCACATTTCAAAATTTGAGACCTCTGACTTCCTAACTAGATTACTCTCTTCAAAAACTATTTTTTAAGCCTGAAATAGTTTTTTGTAAAAACAGATCATTTAAAATTTCATTGTAATCAACACATTTCTATATTTAATTCTGAAATTTGATTCTTGATTGACTACAAAACAAAAATAAAAACTCCATAACGGTGTCTGAATCCATTTTTGTGACAAAAAGTGTTCAGAAATGTTAAAATAAGGTTTGTTCCTGTTTAAAACAGACGTTTCACTCAGTACAGTGAGATGTTTCACCCGTTCCTGGAGCCTAAAGAGCTCTAAAAGCTATTCAGAAAATAAATCATAGAGACAAATATCACAAGAGGGGAAAATATTACTTTCGCCCTCTTAGACGGCAGCATTATGTGTTGAAGCTGAGTACAATATTTAAATCTGCATGTAAACTAGATTCCTACATGCCATCATAATGGTGCTGTGGTGTTTTGTTTGTTCTCCCACTCAGGTAAAAGATTGGGATTTATCCTCCTGGTAGGTAATGAGTTCCTCTAAAAGGCAGCAGTTGTGTTTCTGTCCAAAATGCTGTTTTAGGAAACCACATGAAGCTGCTGGCTGCTTCACTGTGGGCCTGCTAATGGGCTGTTGTTATTCCTGCTGAGAAAAAAACCACGAAACTTCCGTTCTCTGATTGATGCAGAATTTGTTTTTGTTTTGTTTTGGTTTTTTTTATAGAAAAAGCAATCTGCAGTTGTACAGACTTCAAATATTTATTTCCCGTTATATTTTTCTGTAACACAGTTGTGTATGCTCTCTGACTGCTCAGGAATCAGTAGTTACTGGACTCTGCTCTAAAATGCCGGTGTTTCATTCTGAATGAAAATGTGACTCATTTTGCACAACACTGAAATGATCTTAGGGTGAAGAGACAATATAATAAAACTCAAGAATTCATTTGAGAAAAAGTCTCCAACTTTCAATTACAAAAAAAACGCTTCTGTGAATGAGAGCATCGGTCTGTCGTCTTAAAAATGTTGGCATTTAGAAACCCTGAGATGCTCTGACTGAGGTCAGACTCTGGGAATACTAGTTCAGAACGAACCAGAGGAAAAATATGATGTGACTTAAGAATTTGTCATCTTGGGTTGAAACTGAAAGCTCACTTTGAAAGCTGACAGAGAAAAATGTCCTCTGCATAGAAGTAAAATGTAGCATGCCTATGAAATGTTATTATAATAGTAGGCATATAAAGAATAGGAGAGGACCAAGACTACACCCCTGAGGTACTCCACAGAGCAAAAATATATCTGTCGCAGATTTACAATCACAAAATGCATCTCAAAGTTTTCTTGTGGAATAAAAAAAAGAACCTAACACAGAACAAAAGATGCTAACCTAATTAAATAGCAATACAAATCACTAACCTATAGTAGCAGTCTGTAACGCTAACTGCTCTGCTCTGTGTAGAGCCATGATGTTGATTCCAACACCAGAGCTGTTTTCTAAAACCTGACTGAATTTATGATAATAAAATCTAAGATGACAAGAAATTATTTGACTGCAAGAACAGTTCTGATATTTTTGCGTTAGAACGAAGATAAATAAAAACACGGTTTCTGTGATATTTACAAGGTACTTGAAAACCTCATGTGTAAAACCATCTCAATTCCAAAGGATGCAAACGATCATCGCTTCAAGCAGTGTCCCAAATCGACACAAAGAGAATTATTAAAGTGTAAGTAAATATTTATTTTCACTCACCTCTGTAATGGTTTCACCTCCAGTCGGATCACTAGCAGCCATGCCTGAGCTCCAGCTCTTCTACCAGCTCCACCCGTTGTGAGGACACTTCTGGCTTTTAGTTGATTATTTGAATCGGTCTTGCACGTTTGATGACCCCAATATCCCCCGCCGTCACTCATCATTACAACGTTTATAAACATGCTTGCAGTAGAGGCCCTCACGGGGACTTGAACCATTTGCATAGAAAAATTGCTTTCCTGCATCCAACCAGGACGGATTGTTATGCATAAATACAAACGATGTGCGGCTGCAGGATGAAGCTGGCATGCACGTTAGAGAATTAAAAGAAGAGGACTGTGATGGAGATGGATGTGTGTCCGTGGACATCAAGGACTTCCTGTGCAGATCCGTTAAATACTAATGTAAGAATGGAATTTGCAATATGTTATTCAGGAATTTTTGTTTTATCTTTGTCAAAAGTCTATTATGACAAGAAGTGTTGCCTCTGGTCTGTTTCATGGCTCATCCCTTTAGTTACACTGCTATAGGCTGACTGCTGGAGCCCGGTTCTGGTTCTGATGGGGGTTTCTTCCCATCATTCTTATTATAGCCATGGATTCCTGCGTTGAGCTCTGAGCCACTGTAGGTTTTAGTTTTAAAATCAAATAAGCTTCCAGTTTAATTTAGATGCATTACTTTTCTTCTTTGAGAGCCATTTTAAGATCTTATCTTCACATTTTGTATGATTGCCAACACAGATTCATTTTATTATTGTTGGAAATTTCACTTCAACGATTTAGCTAATTTCCAGTTTTAATTTGCTGGGTTCATTTTCCTTATTGTGCCACATATGCTGGTCCTGTCCAGCATGTTTTAGTTGTTTACCTGCTCCAACACACTTGAGGAGGAAACCACAGAGCCTAAAGAACAAGTGCATGTGGAGTACGTTCAAACTCCACCTCCAACTTTTTTGCTGTATGGCAACAGTGGCCCACCATGCACCTTCATTGTTACAATACATTAAAAACAATATTGAAAAAACTGTCTTTTATGTAGTCATCAAATATCTTGTTGACGTTTATGTTCCTCATCCAGTGATGCCGAACTGCTCGACTCTAAACTTGCACCAATCAAAAGTTTTTTCACTCCCCTCCCGTTCCCATCCTGATGCAGTTTTCCCTCAAAAACTGTGAGATTTAGGATCAATGCCGATGACTCTCCAGTCCATTGACCACTGTAAAACTGTTACCCTGCGTTTGTCAAACATCTGAGCAGAGTTTCACCACCAGGAGAACTTTTCATCGACACCATTTCTTGGCCAACTTCATTCTGAATCTGTCTCGCTCCAGCGCCGTTGGCAGTGGAGGAGAAGACTTGAGGTGATAACGGAGGCAGAGATAAAACGGACAGAGAAAACACGACGAGCAGCAGCGTGCTCAGACGGATATGTTAGAGAGCTATTAAAGCCTGTCACAGTTGGCTTGTCACGGATCTGCTGTACACACACACACACACACACACACAACACTAATTCCGTGCACACATACAAGCTGACATCCTCCCCACAGTGGCAATCAGGCACAGATACACTCTGAAGTCAGTCTTGTCTCTCTAGTTGTGAGACACACACACACACACACACACACACACACACACACACACACACACACGATGTGGATGTGCAGACTTGAGCAGTCGTCAAAGATAAGAGCTGCGACTGAGTGGCTCTGCTGCCATCTGGGGAGTCCATGTGAGAAACCACAGAACAAACACTTCTGTCTGTGCAAATGTTACCCAGCACGGCAGGATAAAGGACATGTGTAATTAGGTGTGCTGCATCGGGGGGGCCTCCTCCCAAGATTTATATTAGGGATGCATAATTTCATCTATCAGCTAATAAATGATTTATGACGCTGTACAGGCATCGTCAGAAACATGAGATTTTCTAAAACACACACATAATTTATGTTTAGAACATAAATTAAATTTTTAATTTACCCCAAACCTTGAAATATCATCCTCCAACCACTAGAAACCTGCTTTATCTGCAACATAAATTGTATGTATTGGGTCATGAAGGCTGTTATGGGGATGATCAGGAGGGAGGCGCAGATGTACAGATGGTATGTTGCCTGTATTCTATAACAGGACTTGGAAACCCTAAACGGTGCATGAAACAACCGTCATCTGGTGCCAGAAAAACAGAACAATCTCTAAGTACTCATTAAAATGCATTTAAGACCTTCTAACACTGCCAAAGCGGTGATTACGCACAAGCGTTACGCAGACATGCAGTTATTAATGGTACCCACTTTAAAATAGTTCATTATAAAAATAAACTATGGGTTTAAAAAAAACATAATTTGATGTAATTTTAATGAAAATTTTCATTTAGTTTAAATTATTTTCTCCTGACGTTTCTCAGATTAAAGTGTGTCACTTTCAGAATCACTTTTTTGTTTGTTTTTTCTTGGCTTGTTGAAGTGATTGCCTCTGCGTGTTTTACAGTAGGGTCTTAACTCAGTTCGATTATCCACGACTGAGTTGCAACGACTAAAGATAATAATAATAATAATAATAATAATACATTTTATTTGTGATGCACTTTATATTTCAGCAGTCTCAAAGTGCTACAAAATAGCGAGGATCATAAAAGCACCTAAAGTAAATGAAAGAAGAGTTTATAAAATTCAATTCAATTCAGTTTATTTCTATAGCGCCAAATCACGACAAGAATCGTCTCAAGGCACTTCACAAAGTAAACATTCCAATACAGTTCAGTTCATTAAGCCAATCAGTAAAAAAGTTTCCTATATAAGGAACCCAGCAGATTGCATCAAGACACTGACTGTGTGTTGATACAATCCTCATACTAAGCAAGCATGTAGCGACAGTGGGAAGGAAAACTCCCTTTTAACAGGAAGAAACCTCCAGAGGATCCTGGCTCAGTATGAGCAGCCATCCGCTACGACTCACTGGGGATTGAGAAGACAGCGCAGGCACACGCACACACACACACACACACACACACATTGAGAAGACAGAGCAGGCACACGCACACCCCA
>SSNS01000178.1:192776-284254 GCA_006937985.1 Aphyosemion australe | reverse complement strand
AGAGGAGCCTGATAGCTAAAAGATCTGCCTCCCATCCTACTTTTAGATATTCTAGGAACCACCAGTAAACCTGCAGTCTGAGAGCGAAGTGCTCTGTTAGGAACATATGGAACAATCAGATCACTGATGTATGATGGAGCTTGTTTATTAAGAGCTTTATATGTGAGAAGGAGGATCTTAAAATCTATTCTGAATTTAACAGGCAGCCAATGTAGGGAAGCTAAAACAGGAGAGATGTGGTCTCTCTTTTTAATTCTCATCAGAACTCTAGCTGCAGCATTTTGGACCAGCTGAAGACTTTTGACTACATTCTGTGGACCTCCTGATAGTAATGAATTGCAGTAATCCAACCTTGAGGTAATAAATGCATGAAAATGTACTTAGCAAAAGGCTTTCCTAAAAAGATAAGTCTTTAGGTTCCATTTAAAAGCATCTACAGTTAGTGGGGCCCTCGGGTGGACAGGTAAGGCATTCCACATCCTCAGAGCAGAGTCCGATCACCCATGCTGTGGAGCTTGGTTCTGGAGGTTAGAAGTGTGTTTGTTGTTGCAGACTGGAGAATACAATTTGTAGGGAAGGTGAGGAGTTCCTTTAAGGCAGCATGTCCATGAATGCACTGATAGGAGGGTAGAGAAACTTTGTATTCGATTCTTTCTGAATGGGGTGATGTGCTCATACTTGCTCACCCTCATCAGGATCCTAGCAGAGCTGTTCTGGATGTATTATAGTCTCTGAATGATTTTCCAGCGATCCAGATGAGGATTGCATTACAGTAGTCTAGTCTGGAAGAGACAAAGGCATGGACAAGCTTCTCTGCATCTGCCAGGCTTAGCATTGGACGTAGTCTGGAAATGTTCCTAAGATGATAAAAGAACGTCTTACACAAGTGTTTGATGTGGGTGTCAAAAGTGAGAGCTGAGTATCATCAGCATAACAGTGGAACTATATGCCATGTCTGTTAAGGATACTGCCTAAGGGAAGCATGTAAATGGAGAATAGAGTGGGGTCCAGCACTGAGCCATGAGGGACACCACAGGTTACTTCATGGGTGTGCGATCTTGCTTAGCCCAGGGCAATGTGTCCAGTTCTTCCAGTTAGGTATGAGGAGAACCAGGCAAGGACATTTTCTGAGAGACTAATGGTATATTACGAGTGGTGAAGGAGAATGTTACGTTCAACTGTATCAAAAGTGGCTTGAAAGATCAGGACAGAACCCTCCACATCAACACTTTCCAGCTCCTCCATGAATTAACGCGGCGTTCCCAAGACAGGAGGGGAGAGATATTGCTTACGAGTGGTAGTTGGAGAGCAGACAGAAGCGTGAACAGACGGGATTTCTGGAGGGAGATGGCTGAGGAGTGGATTGTTTGTGTCTTCAGCAGGAAAAAGCTGACCCTCCGAGCCATATTTTTACCTTCAAACTTAGACAAAGGTACCTTCATTTCCACAGCCCTCCTTTTTCTAGTCACCTTAGCCAACCTATCTGCCTTTTCATTCCCCAAAATGCCAACATGAGCAGGAGTCCATCATCACTACAGTGTCGTTCTACATTCGGACCCTATGATGAGTCAAAATGATGGCAAACAGCAAGCCCTGGTGGTAAACCACCCCACCCTCTTCCTGGCAAAGAATGGCTGGCTCCAGCAATAGTATAACGCTGCAGACCCGGAGACGCCAGATTCAGGCCGACGCCACTTTCAGGCTTCTACCCTTCTGTTAATTGCTTAGTAGAATTTTTTTCTATTACGGTAATTGCTTATTTAAAAAATGTAATTGTTGTTAAAGCTTCGTTTGTTTTTCAAATTATTTACCCACATTCAGGTCGACGCCACTTTCAGGCTTCGTTGTTTGTGGATAAAAAATTTGGCTAAGCAGAGGATGATGTTATAGCAGAGTTCCTTATCTTTATCTTTGAGTAGAATTCCAAAAATGATCATATCTTAGTAATGTGAACTGGGAAGGGTATTTTTGGTTTGAGCCACATCTCTAGTTTTTTCCAAAATAATTGTGTTTTCTGACATTCATAGAAAATATGATCTATAGTTTCTATAAGACTTTCAAAGAAAGAGCAGTCATTGCTATCGATATTAAAACAAATTCTTATATCTTGGATTGCTATGAAACTAGTCCAGGGGGCGGCGCTGTCTCAAAAACAGTAGAAGCCTGAAAGGGGCGTCGGCCTCAAACTGGCGTCTCCGGGTCTGCAGCGATACCCTTCTCGGCTCCAGACTCCTTATCCTCCTGCCTGACGAGGTGATGAGCTGCAGGTGAGCGACCAAGAAGCTGAACCGCCCACAGGGGAGGAGTCATTGGGTGAGCGCCTCCACAGTGGTGACCTGTGGAGAAGGTGTGTAACCAGCAAAACACACCCATGGCCCCAAACTGTGACAAAATATAAACAACCTAGTTAACAAATTAAGATGCAACTCTGACTACACACACAGCATTACATTTAATTTGATATCAATTTAGCCTTTCAACATCTAGAAATCCCTGTTTTTTTAATGCAGACTTATAACGTGGCTAAGTGGTCCAAATGGAAGAAATGGGATTCTGACCCTACCCATTTTGTTCTAAGAGAACCAAAAACAAAATATTCTGATATTATCTCATAATAAAGAAAAACGCGCTTTGATCAAAAGCAAAAACAGAAGACTGAATGAGTTTCCTCCGAGGGATGTCCAGGACCAGCCGTATGGAAAGGGTGAGGATCTCACTAAGTAGAGCCGCTGCTCCTCCAAGTTGAGAGTTGAGATGGTTCAGGATGCTGGAATGCCTCCTGATGAAGGTGTTTCAGGCACGTCTTTCCATGAGGAGACCCTGGGGCCGACTCAAGACAAGCTGGATGGATCATATCTCAAAGCTCCCCTGGGAATGCCCTGGAATTTCACCGGAGGATCATTTGGTTAGAGGACAATGCAGGCTTCCTTTTTAGGATCCAGACAAGTTGAAGATGATGAGAGAAGATAAAAAAATAAAATAACACAGAGACAGGTGTTCCAGAACAATGGTGCTAGAAGGATAGGGAATGAGAAATTCTGTAAGATGGGAACAAGGCCACGTCTTTTCTGCCTAATGCCAAACTGACAACAGCATTCTGGATTAGCTGCTAACGGCTGGTGCCAGGCGCCGGTAATTTGGAAAGACACAATAACAGCAGTCCAGTCACTGACAAGACGGTGGCTCGGATTCTGATCCGCTTCCCTAATGAGGAGGAGAGGGATCCTGACGTCTCTCAGAACGAACCCACATGGATGAAGACAAAAAAGTTTCTACACTTTTCCAAATAACTTTCCAGAACGACTAATCTGCAAATACTTTCACATCTGTCTCATTTAAAATCACATATTTGTGTAAAAAAAAGAAAGAGGGATTGAAAGAGACAGAAGGATGGAGCTGGAGGAAGAGAAATAACGACAGGCTGATAGGAGGACAAAGTGATGGGGGCTCCAATCATCAGCCTTTCAAACTCACTCCTCCATGAGGAAACCAACCATCCATAATGCATCACAAGTCTCCTAGCAACAGCTGGAACCTAGCAACAGGATCTTAGCAACAGCAACAAACTGCCTCCTCTCTGCATTTTGGCCAATAGGGGAGAGGTGTTACTGACTCAGGGCAGCCAATCACAGGGCAAGGGGCCGGAACCAGAGTGGAAGGGGGCGTCGCTCCTCGCACAGCTGATTGGGCACACAAATGAAAACGAACACACACACACACACACACACACACACACACACACACACACACACACACACACCTCCTATTCATCATATCACATTGGAGGGGTGCAGCAGACCTGCTGTTTTCACATCATTAGGATGCAGGTTTCATCCTGATGAGGGTTCAGTGACGTAAACAGAATTTTCCTTCTGATGTTCAAAAAGATTTTTTTCTCAGAACTACAGGTGCAGGGCCCTTTTATCCTAAACGTATAGAAGGAAGAGCTGCAGGCATCCGGGGGAATGGGAGGGAGAACTGGTTTGCATGTGAGTTCAACAACTCAAAACATATAACCCAACAACAGGCTAGAGGCTTGGAACTTCACACCTTTCACTTTGAGCTGAGGAAGCTTCTGAAATGTGAAACAAAACGTCTGTAGGAGTGAAAAACAAGTCCAGCTGTCTTCATTTGAACCTGGTGTGTGAAAAGAAAGAAAAAGCATCCATCTAAACCCCCAAATCTTTATCAAAAACCAAAATCTATAAATCCAAAATCCAAAAGCAGCTAAAAGAACAGAGGAGATTTTAAAAATGCTCCCTGGTTTATTTTAACTTAAGCAAAGAGAAAAAAAAACATCAGTTGTTAGACTTTACAACAATCAAACTCAACATCTCCATTCAGCCAGCGCAGAATCTCAAAATAACTCATCATCCTCCTCTTTTGGTTTTGTGTTTGACTGACAAGCTCTGAAAAAAGGAAGGTCAGGACTCATTTCTCAGTCTTCCATTTCAACCCAGGGAATGAATCTGCAGATAACACACACCTTTGGTCCAGAGGATTGAAAAGTTCCAGAATTACATGATGCAAGTGAGCTGGAACCAGGAAATGCTTCAACAGCTCAATTCAACTTACCTAACCCTAACCTAGTCTGTGTGTGTGTGTGTGTGTGTGTGTGTGTGTGTGTGTGTGTGTGTGTGTGTGTGTGTGTGTGTGTGTGTGTGTGTGTGTGTGTGTGTGTGTGTGTGTGTGTGTGTGTGTGTGCGTGCGTGTGTGTGTATATGTGTGCGTGTGCGTGCGTGCATGTGCGTGTGTGTGTGTGTGTGTGTGTGTGTATGTGTGTGCGTACGCGTGTGTGTGTGTGTGTGTGTGTGTGTGTGTGTGTGTGTGTGTGCGTGTGTGTGTGTGTGTGTGCGTGTGTGCGTACGTGCATGTGTGTGTGTGTATGTGTGTGCGTGTGTGTGTGTGTGTGCGTACGCGCGCGTGTGTGTATGTGTGTGTGTGTGTGCGTGTGTGTGTGTGTGTGTGTGTGTGTGTGTGCGTGTGTGTGTGTGTATGTGTGTGTGTGTGTGTGTGTGTATGTGTGTGTGTGCGTGTGTGCGTGTGTGTGTATATGTGTGCGTGCGTGTGTGTGTATATGTGTGCGTACGTGCATGTGCGTGTGTGTGTGTGTGTGTGTGTGTGTATGTGTGTGCGTACGCGTGTGTGTGATTAACAATAATTACCTGTTTTACAAAAACAAAATCATCATAACAGCTTTTTCAGAAAGTCTCAGGAGAATGTATAAAAGTCATAAAGCCGTTCCTGTGACACTAACGTGGATTGGACTTGCTCCATTTTAACATTTTACACAAAAAATATTGTTTAACCCTCCCGCTGTCCTATTGGGTGACCCCACCAGGAAAGGTGACGTTTGAGCAGGGTTGATGGTTAATCCCTTGGGGTCCACGTGGCAGGGGTGAGGTGGTGCTCAGTCCTCACCTCTGCCACGTGGACCCCAAGGGATTAACTATCAACCCTGCTCAAACGTCACCTTTCCTGGTGGGGTCACCCAATAGGACAGCGGGAGCGTTAAAGGTACAATATGTAAGAATGAAGTAAGATGACATCCTGTGGTCAAATTTGGTTACTGCAGTCACATTCTCACTCCTGCTCCATGAGTTTCATATCTGTCAGTTACGGATCAGCGTCATATTCTAGATGACAAACAAAGACGAGTCATACAGTAAGTTGATAAGTAGATGAACACATTCACAAACAGACTGACATCAGGTTTTTTTTAAATGCATGTAAACGCGTTAGTCTTGCTGAAGGCCAAACTGGTTGTAATCGTGCTGAAGCATCCAGATACTGCTGTAGAAAACCGACTGCATCTGTTTATAAACGGCTCAGTTTGGCTGTTACCGGTAACTTCCAGAAGTGATGAGACAGCGGAAGTGGTCTTCTGATAATATTGCGACAAAGTAACATGTGTCCATTCCTTTGGCCATTGTTCATATCCTGTTTTAACTTCATCTACCTCACTCCCGTGTGTTGCTGTAAGCTAACCGGAAGAATCCCGACACAAAAGGGCGCACGTCGCCACCTGCTGTACCAGAGTGAAACAAACTTCATTCGAGGGTTTGGTTTTCTAGCATACAGTACATGTAAACTAGGATAAAGGCTCCCAGTTTATTACTTTAGATTGACCTGGATCGACTTAAGCCTAGTTTATACTTCTCCATCAGCAAGTTTTTAAGAAACCAAAGAAGTCCAGTTGCCTTCAAACTCTAAACTTCAGCCTGTAAACATGAAGTTATGGAGCTGTGTTTTGTCTCATCAGCACCAAAGAAAATGTAAATTCAACTGAACGTGTCAAACTCATGAAATCAGACGCTTGATGTTAACAGCAGCTGCTGCAGCCTGACCAAGACTTCTCACATCTGATCAACTCTGAGCTGCTAACAAATCTCATTAGAACATGATTCATCTCAATGTTCCCCAGGTTTTCTAACAGCAGCCATCTTGTTTTTGCACGTTTCCAGGCAAAAACACCAGATTTTAAGCTGAATGACCCGATTCTCTCTCAATGTCTGGATCTGAATATTATTAAATAATAATACAAATGTGTGGGTGTTTTAGGTTCTACTTGTTTTACTAGATCAGCGATGGAATCAAGCATCACTCATGTAGAGGAACATCAGTGTGCCAACAGGTGATCCATGTTTAGAACAGAAAAGAAGCATGGAGGCGAGCGAGTCACCCACGCCTCTTTAATTAAAGACAGTTTGCAGTTGGTGTGACATTCAATCAGCTGGGATCACATTTGGACTTGTGGATATTTAATATTTAAACCTTTTCTCTCACCTTGTTGGGAAAAATCTGAATTGCAAATCTGCTGGAGTAGCTGAAGGCTGCTGCGCCGTTTCAAAGGGACCCAGCGTTCTTTGGGTGTGAGAGGTGGAACCGGTGACAGCGTAATGAGAGTCTGCACGGCCAGATGAAGAGCAGGGAAGAAATCCTAAAAAAGAAAGAAGATGGTGAACCTTTCTCCATGATTTATGGGTAGAGATGGTTGTGTGTGCTGCTGTTTTTTTTCATGTAAATAGGGATGGGCGAGTCACTCAAAAAGTTCTAAAAAAAAAAAAACAACGCAATTTTTTTATTCCTGTTAAAAAGTCACTGGCCTTCTTCAGAGATACTTTAGGAACAATTTAACTAGATGAGGTCAAAAACTGCAAAAACCAATTCATCATTTAGAATTTTTAAAAAGCACCAAAAACTAGTTCTAGGCTGAAACATTTCTAATAAAAATCAACTGTTAAACTGATAAAATTCTTCTGTAATTTCAACAGAAACCTAGCCAGTTTTATAACTCAGAACACTCATTGTAAATGTTTACTGAAGGTCTTTTGATTGTAGAAAACAACTTCACGAAGCAGCTAAAACATTTTTTTGTCATTTGCAAAAAACTTAAAATACTCATCAACTCATCTGTGAGGTCAGCTGGCTGTAGTCGCCATCTTGGGAAGGGATGACTCCAAAAGTTAATCAGTTGTAGACGTTCGTGATTACTTTGAGTTTCATTAAATCATTTGTAGTGGTTTTGAAATAGTTAGCAAACAAATGACCTAAACTCATGAAAAAATGTTTTTGCCTAAAAACCAAATTAAAATTGTGTTTGGTTGATATTTTCCTTGTTATAACGACGCTTCATCATGGCAAAAACAACCACATTATTGGAAAGCCTATCGGTTTTGTGGACCAATCACAGCACTCTATCGGTTTGATGAGCCAATCACAGCGCTCTATCGGTTTGATGAGCCAATCACAGCGCTCTATCGGTTTGATGAGCCAATCACAGCGCTCTATCGGTTTGATGAGCCAATCACAGCGCTCCATCGGTTTGATGAGCCAATCACAGCACTCTATCGGTTTGATGGGTGGGATGATGCGATGGAGTAGAACAAGCCGTGTTGTAGAGTTGCTAATGCTAACGGTTAGCTTCTACTAGCCGAGATACGCCCTGCTCCCTCCTGGACATTAAACCAACAACAGCCTTCCCCGTTGTGAGCCAAGATGGCTGAGTCCATAAATGTTCATTTACAGTGAGACGTAGATCTGACTGGCTTTTCTAATCCGAGTGTTTCCCCGTCTATTTTCTATCGGCAGCTAATGCAGGAAAAAGCGTAGAAGACTATTTTCACGTGTAGCCTACAAGTTGAACTCAGAGTGACCGATCATATTTCAGAAATAACAAGTAAAAACGGTTTCTCTGTGAACTTGGTTTAAAGCTTCAAATAAAAACCAAACTAATTCCAAAAGAACACTTCTTTGTGTCTGTTGATAAAGCTGATGAGGCTTGATGTATGCAGACGGGTTATGAACCTAATTAAAAGGTCTATGCCATACTTTACCTCCAACCAAATTCAGTATAGACGATCCTGATTCAAAAACAGAAATGTTTCATATTTATTTCCACATTCTGGATGTAATGGATCAGCCTCATCCATCTCTGGGGAAAATGACAACAGAGGCAGTGACCAGCGGCTGCCTACAGATATTTTCTGAGATAAAGTTATCCGCCTGAACACATGGAAAGACTACAACTCATCACACTTTTCTGCCCAAGGGAACAAAGTCAGTGAAGTGTAGAGCAGAATCAATCAGCTGATACAGATGCCCTGTGGAGGGATTGGAGGTTTGGAGGAGACCTTACGGCTGACAGAGTGCACACAGGTGTGTTTACATGTCTTATCTGACCTGAGAACGCAGCAGAGATCACCTCAGGGGAGCTGGAGAACATGACAGGTGAGAGGCACGTCTGAACTACCTGCCACTGTGACCCCAACCCAACTAATGGGCTCACATGGAACGGACGAATGATTCCCAATTTGCCCAGAAAAAGAGAAGTGTTTGTTTCCTAAAAGGCACCAACTTTGTGTTTTTTTGTTTAAATCCGGTGTGGGCAGCAGGAGCGAGGAGTGCAAATCAATTTCTACTATTTCTTTCTCCTTAACTTGATATGGAAGTAAAAGTTGGAGCTCGGAGGCGGGATCAGACCTGTTACTGACTTTTCCATCACTGTTAAATTCATCTCCTGGACACGTTCCACGTCACTTTGTCCTCTGAATTTTCTCTACTTTTCTTTTTAAATGAAAACTGAGTGCTCACCAAACTGATCAATTATTGGAGCCAAGCCAATCGAGACAGGAAATAAGTACACTAGACACAGCAAAGCATTATGGGAAAGCTGGTAGTTATGGGCACAATGGCCATTGTATTGACTTGCATCAAAGAACATCAGACCTTTAAGCTCTGAAGTTGAAGCCAATTCATCCAATTGACCAAAATTTTAGAATTCCGGAATTTCAGTCTTGGGCCGCCCAAAATAACTTTGGCGGCCATAATTGTTTTATAGTTTTCAGGCAGATTATTGGAGGAAGTCAATGATTCAGCTGCAGAAAAATAAACTATCTACAGAATAAAATCATTTTCTGTTTTTTTTCCTCTCCAGAGTCGCTGGCTTCCTCTCTCCTTTCCTCACACTCTGCCTCTCAGTTCTCCATCACCACTCAGGTTAATCTGCAGCTTCCTGCCAGTTTTCCTGGAGTTGGTCCAGTTTCAAATCAGGCAGCGATGGACACCGACCCTGTCCCGACTGCAGGTCGGAGTCTTTTCCGTTTGGGTGACATCGGTCTGACGGCTCACATCACTGAATTTGTTTCTTAATCAGATTCATGGAGTTGAGGTTTCTCTTCAGCGTTTGGGTGGTAAAGTGTTTAAAACACTAACATTTTGTGGTAAAGTCTAATTCTGGCATTGCAAGAATTTAACAGATTTTACAAGATTTTTTTTTTCCTTTTCTCATCTCCATTTAGTTTTTGGTCCAGCCCTGTTCTGTGAGGATTTCCAGGATTTTAAGATTGGAACGCTTCCTTTCCTGCTCTGGCTGAGCGTTTTGTATCATTGTTGGAAGGTCAGATGAGTCTCTGAGCCAATTTCTTCTGCCTGAGATTTCCTCCAAAGTCTGAATGGACTCCGATTGTGCCTCACAAACATGTTTAGTAAAGCGCCTGCAAATTTCATGGCAAGGTTTTTTTTTATCACTTTTTTTCTGTTTTGTGGAATTTAAAAATCTCTGGATTTTTACCCATTTTGTGTTTAAACTCTTTGGTTGATATAAAAATATGCATAAAATAATTAAATACAATATAATAGCATCATATTATGTTATATTATGTTATGTAATAATTATAATATATTATAATATAAATTAAATGAATAAAATTAAAATTGTGAAAACTTGGAAATCCTCACAAGCCCGCTCCCACAAAAAAAAATATTCCAAAAATGTGAAATATTAATAAAAACTCCCATAATGTACAGCTTAATATAAATTTTCTCCCCAGATTTAACAAATTTTGCAGAACAAATAACATTTGAGGTTCAGCAGCCATAATCTTGGAGAATTGCAGTGATTCATCCTGACAAAATGTTTCCTTTTGTCCAATTTGTGAACAAATCAGCTCATATGAACTAATATTGTTGCACATATTTAAAAATTAACCACAAAAGTTAATTTTGCTCAATGAAACATAATCACACCTAAAGACATCTTACTCCTGGCTTCCTGGCGTTCATAATCTCTCATTACCATCTCGAACCTCTTACTTCTTCCCCTTTAATTGCTATTCTGTGCTTCATCTTCCTTCCTCGCCTCTCTCTCCACTTATTTAATTTGATATCACCTTAAGATTGCAGAGGAGAAAGTTAATTATGCAGCATTTTGAATTATGAATTGCAATAGTTTTTTTCTCCTCCTTCGAAATATTGCTTCTTCTCTCTGTGATGAGAATCTTCTGTAACTTTCTGGGTATCAAAGGTGCCATGTTCAGAGGGGTCTTTAATACCAGATGAATTTAATATGAACTTGATATCTTGTGACAGAAGGAGGCGTTTATTTCAAAATTATGTATAAATTAAATATGGAGGAGAGATTCTTTAGGTTACCGTTTCTTTAGGGTAAAATAGTTTGCCGAGTTTCTTTGATTTCAGGGCTGCATGGTTAGTAACACAGCAAAAGGGGTGCAGGTTCGAATCCCAGCTGCTGCCTGGTGTTTCTGGACAGATTATTCATGTTAAAAATATCAGGTGTGACTTTATTGTCTTAAAGCTGCAAATATCTAAACTCATTTCTCACCACCAGGCTGCAACTCTTTGAGACAAATTTTGTGATGTTTCTTCCAAATGTTTCTTTGGGGTTTTAGTTCCTTTGTGCCTCGTTCTTGTGTCTCTGGTGAGAGCATCTGCAACGCTCGTAAAGGTCTGCTTGAGACATCTTTGAGAAGAATTTAAGCTAAACGATGACTGGCCTATTCCACAGTAGACATTTTTACTTTCACGAATGGAAAAAGCGCAGGTGATTTAACAAGGGCTGCATTCCACTCATGCAGCCATGCATTCTCTTTATTCTGTAAAAATGCTTTCATTCTGAATGGAATGCAGCCATCATCGACACATTGCGTACTTGCCTGTACTTATACTCATGTCCTTGAGAAACGTCATCATCGTTGGACCAAGTACTGTTCCAATCCTACGTACGTATCATGGCAAATTCGCTCAAAGTTTCCTGATGTGTTCTTGCTCCGCTCATTGTATCGAGGATGCATTGATGCATCATTCTGCCTGTTATTGTAAATAGATGTGTGTAACCTGTAAAAGTTGCTGTGTGTATTTGTTTTTTCCTCTTTCAGACTCTTCATGATCCCTCAAAATGCTAAATAGCTAACGCACTATCAAAATAAAAGCAGCGTTGCTTTGTTTTGATGAAAAAGAAACTTTTTCAGCGGGAAAAGCTGGTAATGTATCAGTACCAAATATAATACAAATAATATGTTTTTGTTGTTATTTTGTTATTTAAGGAACAACCTAGACTCTTATTTCTATGTCGGATCATTTTTTTAACCGTAGCAACAAGCAGCGCTTCTGTTCCAAATGCCGTCCTCCCGTACTCGGTAGAACGGACTTTCTGGTGTCCTTGCCAGGATCCTACTTGTCAAGTACTGTACACAAGTATGTACTACCATCCTTGAGTATTGAGAAACGGCCATTATAACGCTCCACCTGTGAGAGTAAAACTGTAAGGCTTGTTTTCGGCACTCACACATCAATTCTGATTGCTGTACAGCCGAACAGGACACAAAATAAAAAAGAGAAACAGCCATTATGGGCTATCGAGCCAAAATGTCTGCTGAGAAACAGGCGTGTTAAGGAGGAAAAAGAGATAATCTGACATTCTGAGTGTAAAATAGCTGAAGCAACACATTTATTATGAGAAAACATCAAATTGGGTCACAATTATTCCACTTATTACAAGTTGTGACACAGAAATTTGCACGAATGTCACAATAATGAGTAGTAATTCAGTGTTAATCCAACTTTAAATGTACTTATTGTTTTGTGTTTTGAGGCATAAATTGTTTTGGAATGTAAAATAGTAAAAAAAACAATTTACCTCAATTGAAACTGATTTAGTGAGTTAAACTATAAAATTTAGCACAGCGGAGCTCTGAAAACTCCTCATCAAGTGGTACTTTAGTGACTTCAGACACCAACGGGTTGTGCTGTTCACAGCCCACATCTGACTTGTACACATGATTTGAAAAACCTACACAAACATAGCTGCAGATTTGAGGAGAAATTAAACTCCCACATTGACACTCTATACTGTTCCTGACCCCCCCACAGTCATTTACATTTATATTGAATTAGAAGCCACGGTGGAGAGCAAGTGGAGGCAGCCGAGACTGATTATAATGGGAGATTATGGGCCGACTGCACCACCATTATGTTGTGTAATTACAAACTGAGAGAGCGGGGGGGGGGGGGGGGGGGGGGGGGGTGCCTGGATTCCCCAGATGCCAGGATCTATTTCATTTAGGGAAATAATGCCTCTCCGCTTTTCCCCTCCACTTACTCTACCTGTAAATATCACAGAGACCCGACTCCCCCCATCTGTTACAGCACTTTTTATGGGTCACGATTTATTGGAGACAAATATCACACAAGGCGTTAAGAAGGATGTGCGAGGTCCCCATAAGGCTTTCACAGCTGCATCTCCACACGCTTTATAGCGTTGTTTGATTGCATTGATCCGCTGGCGTAATGCATGTAGGATTACTGGTCATGCACTCAGGAGACGATCTAATGGCTTTGACATAATGTAAAGCCTGTTGGAAAAGACCATCCATTGTGTTCCTCCTCATAAAACCGCTGCAGGTGACAGGTTGAAGGAGAGTTTGGTAAACCCATCGACAGTTTGACTTATTCCTGTTTTACACAAACACCAAAAGCAAAGCGAACACGTTGTCAGCTTAAAAAAAAGGAAATTACAGGGAGCGCAAATCAATTCCACATTTAAAAATTACAAGTGAACTAATTTTCTAAGACAATTAACTCGTTTAAGACCACCAGCTTTCATCAGATCCAGTGAATTTAACTTGGCTTAATTGAGCAGCTTGACACGAAAAGTCTTTATGAGTGGAGCTCATCCTTCATTAGAATGGACCTGATGCTGTTGTCTTTCAGGTCATTTCCTTTTAATTCTTTGTAGAAAAATAACTGGAATTTAAAATCAACCCAGAAGCTAATGGGGGAGTTTATACTGAGGGAGAAGTTTAAAGGCTTTCAACTTACTGAAAGGTTATAGTTAGCTTTAGACACGACACTGGTGCAAGAATAACCAATAATCATGAATGTGTTTGTTACAGATTGAGAACTGAGATTTGCTCTGAACTTGTTCTCATCCCTGCTTACGAGCTAACAGAGCTAACCGAAGCTAACGGAGGATAGTGAGCGCTTTCAGCCAGAAAACCGTGGTTGAGCGACCCTGTTACCCTCTAGGCCAGCGGTTCCCAAACTTATTTAGCCACGCACCCCCTTCTATGTCCCGACCGTGTTGACGCCCCCCTTTCAAGAAAGAAGAAAAAAAGAGACTTGCAGCACAATCAGTGTGTTTGTTTCTGACCACAACTCACAGCCTCCTACAAAGTCTGGGACCTGAAGGAGCCTCTAGGATGAGAGGCTAAATGTCTTCAAGATAACTAGAAAAGTCCAGCAGCTGTTTTCAGCTAAAACTCTCAGGATGATCATGTCCAGGAAGTGAAACTTAAATGTAGCTGCTGTCAGTAACCATGTAACAGATTTTAATAATTAAAACTCTCAACGGACTAAATAGTGCAGAAAAGAAATAAATAAGCTCACAACTTTGCGTGTTGATTATTATTATTATTATTATTATTATTATTACTACATTTATTTATTTATTCTCTCTCATCGGCTCCTAGTGGGTGGAAGTGGAGATTAGCTGCGTTTGACGTTGATTCTCCGTGTGTTTTTATTTCTGCAGTGGGCCATAAAACTCACCTCACTCTGCCTGGAGTTTGTTCTTCAAAACTCGTGATGACGCGTTTTAATGAGCTTCCTCCACGCTAGGGCTGCACAATATATCGCAAATTTATCGTTATCACAATATCAGCATGCACAATAGGCATATCGCAAAGAACAGAAAAATATCGCAATTAATGGTGATCTCAGATTTTTGCTACTCATGATGCATTTGGTCAATCAAATGGAAGCATGAAGTTTTTGACAAATCAAATAGAGCTCTTCACCCATTTGGCCAATCGGTTGGGTTCTTATAGGTTAGATGCCTTGGTGCCTAGGTGGACGGCACTTCATTTGGATGGCTAGCAAACACCTGAGTTAGCTTAGAGAGTCACAATGACTGAGGGTAAGATGTGTGCAGAAAGTGTTAGCGAGAAAGAACTCATAATTCAAACAGCATGACTATTATTTCAAAGTACTTGTGTTTGTTGAACACTTGTGGCAACCACGACGGGAAACACGACAATCCTCCGTTGTCACCTCCAATGCAACCATAAAGATCTATATACTGGGCTCTAGAAAGCTAGCGTTAGCAAACCCAACGTCTCTGACGTTAAGACAAGTAAGAGCACAACAGCCCAGCAGATGCCCATGGGTGGAACTCCTTATGAGAAACCATCAAAGTGGTACAAGGAAATAATGGAAGTAGTCAGTAAGTGATACGGGAGTAAACATATTCGTTTAGCTCTGTAAATGTTCTACAGCGTTGTCCTATTGTTTTAAATCACTCCAACATATTTTAATGATTATTGTTTACAAAAATATTGAAACAGATCATGCTAATTTTGTAACGTAAACTTGCATGATTTCATTTTGTTACTGTATTAATACTAATGATAGAGGATGGAGTGGTGTGTCTAAAGTATATATACAAAAACTGCAGATTTAAGTTTTTGTTCATTTATCGCAAGTAATATCGATATCGCAATATTAAGCACTGTTATCGCATATCGCAGGTTTTCCTAATATCGTGCAGCCCTACTCCACGCGGTATTTTTCATTGCAGGATGCAGTTTCCATCACTTTTAAACAAGTTAATTTAGTTCGGCACACGGGTTTAATTTTTGCCGCTGCACGTCTGCACAGTGAGAGGGGAAGCGGCCGCGGCAGACGCACTGTTGCACTCAGGGTATAACGCCCTTTTTATAAGACACACCGTGCCGGTGTCATGATCGTGATGAATTAATGCCGAGCTCCGGACAGGAGCTATAATGAAAATGAAAGTAAACACGGGCATAAGTTTGAAATGATAAACTGGAGAGATGCAGAGCTCCAGGAGCTTTCTCTCCGTTCGATCTGCAGCTCAGATCATCTGACAGCTGGGATGGTGGAGGACACACACCTGCTCCTGAAAATAAAAACTTAACGTGCGCGGTTTCGATTGCAATAAAAAGCAAGTTATGTCCAAGATACACGGAAGCGCAGAGACAGCCCCCATACCTCCTTTATGCCGCCATCGCGTAATCTTATATAAAACGGACATGATTGCGCAACATTACCGCCACGGTCTGAGCTCTTATAAACGACCTTAGGCTCCCATATGCGCATCGGCTTTGCGGCAAATTGGTGGCATTGTTTTATGTGTAATTTTTAATTGTTTTTATTTTTTGTGTAATCACCGTTCGCCGCCATTACGCTTTTTACCTCGCGCACCCCACACTTTGGGAATCCCTGCTCTAGGCTGTAACACTTTAAACGTGAGGCCGAGTCTGAGGCCTTCCCTGGAGCAAGCGGGAGGGCATGGTGCTAGCTCTAGCACTGACGGCTCATCTGACACCTGTCAATCAAAAGGACACACCCCTAATTATTCATAATTTCAAGCTTTAATTCCATCTAAAGGGATTAGTTACAAAAAATCACCCCCTTTAGAGTTGTCATGATTGTAAACTAGACCTATTAAACCTAGAATGTTTTTTTGATCCAGGCTGTAAACATGTTTATTTCTGCTGTGAAGTTACCATTTTTAACATGGGAGTCAATGGGAACTTGTTTCTTTCCGGTGCTAGCCCCTAGTGGATGAGGGGGGAACTGCTATTTTTGTTACTTGCGTGTTGGCTTCAGCTGGAGATTGCTCCTTGATTCACACTGACTGCGGTTTGTGGTCGTAATGTCTCCAGATACCTGCTCCCACAAGAGCACCAAATGATTAGAAATGTGTTTTATTTTGAAATCAACCAGATGTACCTCACAACTGCACGTATCACTTCCTGTCCGGCTCAAGTAATTTCTTCAACTTCATGACGATCCGCATGTGGCGTCTGGAACTTTTTATAGAATCACGATTAGAAAAAAATTATGCTGCTACAGCGTAGAAATTAAATAGAAAAAAGATTTACTCACTCGCCTCCAGCGTGTCCAAAGTGTCCAGATTCCAGAAACGATGAAGTGAAATATCCTTGATGGAATTCCAGCAAATCGCAGTGATTTCCTAAAAGTCACTAGCCTGGCAAGCCATCCTATATATGTGTATATATAAGCAAGAATTGGGTCTAGTTCACTAGGCTAAAAAGTCACAGCAGGGGGAGATCTTTATAGACATCCAGTGAATTCCTACAGCACCACTAACGTTTTCAGCTAGCCTCCCACATGGTTTTACAGTGGCAGTGTAAACTCATCAACAGGATTCATTTTCCTAATTGACTTAATTTGCTGCACCTGTGAAGGTGGGATACAGGCCGAGGCAGCATGCAGAGGGGATTTGACTGCTTCTGCAGCTCTCTGCCCATCTCCAGCTCATCACAGCAGAGTCATCAGAGTCCATCATGTTGCATGGAGGGACCAAATATTGAAACAGGGACAACCACAGAGGTCCCTAAAACACAAACTGGGGCCACAGCCAGCAGCTAAGGAGAATAAAAAAGATCTGAAACTGTTGGATTTAAAGGACAGTGAGACTTTACCTTTCAGGAGGAACATGACAGCTGAAGAGTGGGAGACTGGTTAAATAGTCCAGTCTTGCTTTGGGACTTTTCTAAGTGAAATGACTTGATCTTTAAAGTTTTAGACTTTAAATACATCCCGGTGCTTCATTTATAACCTCTTTTAGCAGACAGATCACTGGAACATCCACTGGGAGTTTTATTATACTTTCCTGTAGCCAAACAGTTTAAAGTATTCTTCAGACAAGTTTACAATTTATAAAACTTAATTTTAGATTCTGCAATTTGATTCTCAAGTAAAAGAAAAAATCCTTAAACATGTGAGCTCTTTGTAAATTTAAATACGACCATTGATAATCTGGGTAGTTCAAATTGTACAATGGCGCCATCTAGAGTTTACTTTGTTCTTTCACCATAAAGCCTTTTCAACTGTTGGGTTCAGACTATCTTAATTTGCTTTTCATCCAAATAAAGCAACAGATTAACATTATATTAAAGCATGTTTTCTTTTTTGTTAAATTATACGTTACCAGCATATAATTGTTTGTAAAATTTCTGCTGGTTTTGACGGCAGTAGCTGTAAAGTAGTTGAAAATAATACAAATTACCACAAGTTAAAATAAAAATGTAATTAATTTACGTGCGCTGATTAACAAACGGGTAAAACGGTTAAAATGTTCAAACTAGTAAAGGAGTTTTATTTTGAAGGAATGTTTTGAGAGTATTTACCGGAAGTCAACAATTTGCTCTCACGTTGTTTCCGGTGTGTCTTCTGTAGCATAGATATCATATAAACACAGGTGTTTATATGATATCTATGTTCTGTAGGACACATAGTTGAACTTTCACCTCTTTCTGTGTTGTTTTCTTGTCCCGAAACAAACATCAGAGTTATGAGTGCCATTATTCCTCGAATAGAGCAGCTTTCTGCTCGGGTTGTTCGGGTTTTAGGCTGCAACCCGGGACCGATGACGCTGCAGGGAACCAACACTTACCTGGTCGGAACTGGAGACAGGTGCGTGCTGACGTATTTACGGTGCTGGGTTCTCCAAATGAGTCTCTAAAGGGAGGTTTTGTAATATTCTTTTTAAAACTAAACTTTCATTAGAACTAAATGTGTTTATGTGACATCTATCATCCTTTCTTTGGCTAGTTTTAAATGACGTCACGCCAAAGTCAATGGAAAAATCCAGATTTTCCTGCTTACAAAGGTCAAATTTGTGTCCTTTTATGGAATGTTAAGTGGACACTAAATAGTTGGAACTTAATGGTTATATCGGCATTAAGTAGGTAGATGTATAAATTGTCTTTATTTTGTGCATTCTTTGAGTTCTTGCCTGTTTATTCTATTATCTATCAGACGTGTGCTTATAGACACTGGAGAACCTGCTGTACCTGAATACATCAGCAGTCTAAAGAATGCACTGGGCCAGTTTAACACCAGCATCCAGGAGATCATCGTCACACACTGGCATCCCGATCACACTGGAGGAGTGGAAGATATCTGCAGAGACATAACTGGTCAGAACTGTTTTCTTAGATGTGTGTGTGTGTTCAGTAATCTCTGTTTGTTATTATCTCACGTCGGGGTTTTCTCTGTGCACGTAGATTTGATTAGTGAGCAGTAAGTAAACCAGTTATCTGACTTTTCCTGCAGGATCTGAAGTTCGAGTCAGCAAGCTGCCACGCTGCACCCCGGTCACAGAGAGAGCTGGGAACAAAAGCTACACTTACCTAAAAGATGGAGACGTTATCCAGACAGAGGGAGCCACTCTCAAGTCAGTTCAGTGTTGCAAAAACAGCCCAAAAGAAAAAAATCATGTTTAAATAGCGCACAAGTCACATCAAATGATTGTTTTGTGTCCGTTTCAGAGTGCTGTTCACCCCGGGCCACACTGATGACCACATGGCCTTGCTGCTGGAGGAGGAGCAGTCACTCTTCTCTGGAGACTGTATCCTGGGTGAGGGCACGGCCGTGTTCGAGGATCTCTATGACTACATGAAATCTCTGAAAATCCTGCTGAACTCTCAAGCTGACCTCATTTACCCTGGTGAGTGTTTGCTATTATGTTCTCCAAACCCGTACATGTTTATGTCCACATGTACTCTAAGAAACAGTTGTGTGGCAGATGCGAAATAACTAAAACATGATGTACGGACCCTCCAGGACCAGTGTTGCTTACCCCTGGTCTGCACTATCCATGTTTACATGCAGTTTGACCAGTTTAAACTGGATTTTTTTAACAAGATTTAAATGGTTTATTAATCTGACAATAAAAGCACATGCATTTACTGTAATTTACCAGTTTTCACTGCTTGATACTTTATTAGAGACCTCAAACGTTTCTTACTGCTCTCTGTGCAGGACACGGGCCCGTGGTTCAGGATGCTGGCACCAAGATCAAATACTACATCAGCCACCGCGACCAAAGAGAACAACAGATCCTGACTGCAGTTCAGAACGGAGCAGGAAAAGCCTTCTCCTCCATGGAGCTTGTCAAGATCGTGTATAAGGTCAGAGGAAACCGCCTGTCAGCCTTTTTCTTCCTGGTGTTCAGAGAAGCCAGGTGTGAGAAGCGAAACACACAAGTTTAAACGCTAGCTACAGTGCATTGCTACAGTCAGTATGAAGGGTTTTGGTAAGACTAAACACAAGTGTCAAATATAAATGAGTTATCAGATTATTTAAACCTGCCCAGGCTGCAACCAACCATAGAGGCCACCACAGCAGGAGCACTACACTAAATCTTTCCATTGCATTTTCTGCAGGACACTCCTGAACACCTGCACCAAGCAGCTAATGTCAACCTGGTTCATCACCTGAAAAAACTGGAGAAGGAAGGCAAGATCATTCAGGGTACGCCACCTCATTTTCACAACCACTGTAATAATCCAGAGATGTCATCATTAAACCGCGTCAACTCTTTCCTTCCAGTGAGCGACTCGACTCAGAACAAGTGGAGGAGTCATCTATGATGTCTGAGATAAAGGTTCTACCTGAGTGAGGAAGATCCGCCTGGTCCGCATCTGGTTCTGGATCAGCACGTCATCCATGTTTGTCCTTAATGATGAAGATGTTGTTTTGGGTGTTTTCTGAGCTGTAGCTTGTGTCTCAAGGTCACCTCAGATGATTTCAGACTCTCATCTGTCCACCAAATCCAGTTCAATGTGTCAAATAAGTTTACATTTCATATCTGTAGCCAGGATATTTTCTGCTCTATGAAAACTCTTCTAAGAACAAAAGTCTCTGGTCTTCCACATTTGAGCCTGACCTCTTCCTGAGTCCAAGACGTTGTCAAAGTGTAAACATACGTGTGTGGGTAGGATTTCCTTCACTGTATGTAGAGGATACGTTGTCTCACATTTCATTGGCTTTAGTTATTTATGGAGTCCTAAAGATAATTACTGTCTAAACATTTGTTGGCATTCAACCACGTTTGTTTGGCCGGCGCCTCCCTGTCACTGATACGCGTTTCCCTGATCTCAGAACAGCTTTTACCTGCTTGACAGTACATTAGTGGCTTAACAGGTTACCACTATTTGTGTATCCACACAGGTATGTCCTCACCTGTTGACAGTCACAGCATACGGAGTGTGCTTTTATACAGTCCAGTTTAAAAAACTATTTTTGTGTTTATACTTCTGATTATTTGGTTGTGATGTGCACCAGAGAGGCTGCTTTATACAACTTCCTTTTGTTCACTAGGTGGCAGCATGTGCTAAATGCTCAAGAAAATACATTTACAATATTGTTGGAATTTTTTTCATGAAATAAATGAACAAATTATAAAACACACTGGTATTAAAGACGGTTTATGGGTTATTTATGTCTGCAGATGTGAGTTTGTCTTGTCAAATAAAAATGATGGCTTTTAAAAGTAAACAGAGCTTTTGAGTTCATCCAGTTGAACATAACCTCAAATCGTCTTGACAAACTAAAATATTGAATTTTCCTCATCAGGTCTGTTGTGTGACCTGTTGAACTTTGGCCAACCCTCCATCTAATCAGCTTTACTGACTCCTGGCAGCGACACAAAGCGACTTCCTTTGTTATTTTTGGACTCTTTCTGTGTTTTAATTGGGGTAACCTAATTTTATAATAAAGAACTTTATTGACTGAAAAGCGCAGGTCACAGAAACGCAAATAACAATGTTGTACATATTTAAACGGATATTACTACTTTATATTTCATGAAATGATCAAGTAAAACCGAATTAGATGATTTAAGAAGGTGCTGTCAGCTGATGGTGCGTTCTTGATAAATTGTTTATTTAGAAATGAGAAGCTTGATTTTAGGTTTCCTGGTGTTAAAAGCAGCAGCGATGAGGGGTCGGAGGCACCCAGGTGGAGGTGGTGGTGTAGCAGGGAGGAAGAGGAGGAGAAGGAGGAGGAGGAGGGGGCTCCACTAGTGAAGATAAACAGCCGAGGAACCTCTGAGCCAGATGAACATGGCGGCTCCGGCTCCGGACGCTACCGCCGCCGCTCCGTCCCACCGCTGACCGACACCTCACCGAGCACATCCCGGTCCCAAAACCCGCCCATGGCAGCTCAACTCTCAGGTAAGTTTCCTGTCATTCTCCGCCTGACTCCCCCCTTCTTTACTCCTCCAGTCCCACCCCCTCAGAAATTCCGACCGCTGGTGCGTTTTCACGCAAAGTGTCTATCACGGCGATCTCCATTTAAAGTGGTTGGATTTTATTTTCTTTACGTAGCGGCGTGACGTTTATTTAATTTTTAGGGGATGCTAAATGTGTCCGACATGGAGCTGAAAGTAGTGTTGAGGAAATAACGCTCCTGCTCGGCTGAACGCTCCCCGGCCGCAGCTACACGGAGCGTGGCTCGTTTGTGTCCCTAAAGTTGCTAACAGCCGCCCCCAGACGTGTGCTGAGGTTGGGTTTACTTTGGTTTATGTAAATAAAGCCACTTTAGTTATATGTACAGTTGACATTTCAGGTTATTCCGTGACAGGTTCTATTGGCTCGGACTTCCTCAACAAGTCAGCCGTCACAGCGAAAAAAGTGTATGCTACGACTTCCGGTTTGGAGTTTCAAAACAAAACTACATTGACGCTTTTATTGCTTTTTAAAAATGTTTCATGTGGTATACTAGGTTTAAAGGTGTGGAACACTGAAAAAACATGTTTTTATTATTATTTCTGATTCTAATGGGTCACTCTGAATTTTTCATGCAGGCTGAACATGAAAATAGTCTCCTACACCTATCTCCTGCATAGCTTCTGATAGAAAATAGACGGTGGAACTAGGATTAGTATGCCTGACAGATCTATGTCACACTGTCACTTAACATTCATGGACTCACCCATCTTGGCTCACGTCGGGGAAGGCTGTTGTTGGTTTAGCATCCAGGAAACAGCAGAGAACGTCTCGGCTAAAATCGTTAGCATTAGCAACTCCACCACACAGCAGAACTCCTCCAGGCTTGTGTTATTTGTGGAGGTAAAACATCAACGTTGCAGAGCAAACAGAGTCAGTGTTAGAGTCGTGTTGCTGTTAGCCAATCAAAAGGAGAGATGTCAGGAAATAAGACTCCAAATCCTCACTTCTGAATCTACTTTCTCCTCCAACTTTCCTGTACTTCCTGATTCAATCGCATCTGAGTTTTTTCCCCCCTGAGTAGGATTTACAAGACATTCATTCCTACTAGAGACCACTGCAAACGTATTGATAAAACAAGTGTTCAACACCTTTAAAATGTGTAAGGGTTAATGAATATAAATGGATTATTACAGAACAAGGAAGAAAATATTAGGCTAGTATATTATTTATCTAATTTCAAAGATCCATCTTGATGAATATTTGAATACGGCGAATACAGTTCAACCTAATTTTAATACAATGAAGGCAACTGATATTCTGTACAGAGAGTTGTCCTTAGCCGGGTTATTGCATAAACAGCATAATTCACAGGATAAAATTAAATATTCAAATTGTTACACAATAAAATGCAATTACATAAGATTTAAATATCAATCATGCTAAAAGTATACTAATAATATACAAAAACCATAGATATTTTACACCCCTATGTCACCCCTATGTCTATGTCTTGGATATCAAATCTAACCTACATTAGAACTCAGAGTAAATGAGGATTCAGTTAAGTGCCCGCCCCGTAACCTGCTGGTGGTGGACAGAGGGACTTGTGGTCCCAATGCTCAGTAGCCTCGCCCCCATCAGTACACCCCAGGGCAGCTGTGATTACATTGAAGCTCATTCACACCAGCATGGGAATGTGTGTGTGATTGGATGAATGACTGTGTTGTAAAGCACCTTGGGGGGTTGTAGGACCCTAGAAGGCGATATATCAAATACAGGCCATTTACCATTTAACCTTTGTTTTAAATAGTTTCATATATGGAATTAATTTGAATTCATTCAGAAAAGTGTTCCAGAGGATACAGCCCTTAAAGGAGATCGTAACAATAATAATATGCATTTATTTTGAAAGTTATTTCAGCAGCTTCCGGTTGTACTTTAATAACCAAGAGAGTTGAAGGATTCTCCGGAAGTTGCTAGAAATCAAGTTTTGGGTTTATAAAAATATTTTATTTTTATTTTCAGTTTAAAATTTTAATTGCACTAGAAATTTTAAGAGGGATTCAAACTTAGCAAAAAGTAAAAATTTAAAATGTTTTTTATATGTTCTGTTTCAATAGGAACAGGTTTGTTTTTGGATAAGGCTAGTGGTGGTGGTGACCAGCTCCGTATGGACCATTGAGGGAAAAAAAAAAAAAGAATTAGCACCCAACACATACGTTTTGAAACGTTTTCAATGAAAAATGAGGGTTTTGCATTCTTTGTGGCAGTTGGTTAAAAGTTCAGTGTGCATGCTCTTAGCTGACAATTTGCATGCCACAACATAAATCATTTGTACCACAAAGTATGTGTCCCTTGCTTCTCGAGTCTGTAATATTACATTCTTTCCTTTGTGCATCAAACAAGGCATCGTTTCCTGTGACCTATCAATCACTTTTTCCCTACAAGCACTCATGGATTTCCATACAAGACCGTTGCGTAACATGCTATTCATGTTTATGCCGAACAGAAATTAAGTTCAGCTCTGAGCTTAGTGTTGAACACTAAGGCTGCCTTTTGTTAACGGAGGTGCAAGAATGTCTTTATTTGCTGTTGTGCAGGTATGTTAATATAAGGAACCTGTCAGTTTGCCTACGTGACAGGTGCCACCTGACTCCACCGATGTGTTATCTTTGAGGGCTGGACTCGTGATTTTTTAGGGCTTTTTTAAGCTTATTTGCTCTTTCCTGCACCCAAAACTGAACTTTGAGAAGGATTGCAACATGTAAGGCACATTTTTAGAGTTTATGTTTGGTTTCTTTGTTGGATTGTTTTTTTCTCTGCAGGTTTTTACATTTTGAAGTTTATAGATTGTATTTAGAGGTGTGGTGCTGTTGTTTTTCTGTAATTATTTTTAGAATTGTCAGTGCAATTGGGGACAATATTTAAAACGACTTTACAGTGCTGCTGTAAATATGCAGGAATGTACTTAAGATTGAGATCTTAACTTAAGACTGGCACCTTGCCCAGTGTAGGATCCTCTGTGGCTTTAATTCAATAAACCATGTGAGAGATCACATGATCTCATGGCCAATGACAGTTGGAGGAAGAGGAGGAGAAGGGAGGGAGGGGAAGGGATGGATGAGGAAGGCCAGGCAGTGCAGTTCTTCATAGTAAGAAAATCAAGTCCACATAAGCACCTAAGATCTTCAAATCATTGCTCGGGTTTGCTTCATGTTCAAATTTACATTTTAATGAGTTTTTTAGTGATTTTGAACTGTTTTAAATTTATCATCTTTGGATGAATTAGAAATAAGTAAGATGCACATAACACAGCTGGAAAGCATGCACACACTCTTAAATGAGCTTATTTACATTTTGCACCGTTGCATTTCTATTTCTTTTACCTTCATTAAACTTTAAGTCCCTTGAGATCAGCATCTCTTGTCAAGATGTTGCACCAATAAAAATGTTAGCAGCTCAGCTAAGTGAAATAAGTTCAAATTCACGTGTCGTAAATAAATACACATTCAGTTTGCCAAAGTTAATGTCGTCACAAAGCAGGATTTATATCTGAGGCTGCATGATGGCACCATTAGTGGCTCTGTTGCCTTTCAGCAAGAAGGTTGCAGGTTTGAATCCAGGCTACTATGTTTCTGTGTAGATTTAGCATGTTGTCTACATGTATGCTTGGGTTTTCTCCGCGTACTCTGGTTTCCTCCCACAGACAGAGAACATGCATGTCAGGTTAATAAGTTACTGTGTGAGTGGTTGTTTGTCTCTGTGTGTCCCTGTGATGGACTGGACACATGTCCAAGGTGTCCCCTGCCTCTTGGTGAGTGAGTGAGTGAGTGAGTGAGTGAGTGAGTGGAGCTGTGCAAACACACCAGGTTCTGTTAAAAAGTGCTTCTGAACAGCCGCATAACCCCATCACTCTGACATCCCTCTAGACTCTAGAATGACTGACGGGGTCAAATGCTTTGGACAGATCAACAAACAGAGTGTTGCTTCCCATCCAAGGCATTAAAAAAATCATTAGTTACCAACACAGCTGCTGTTATGGGAATATATCTGTTCCTGGAGACTCAGCTACTCAGATTGTTTCTCACCCCATAGATCTCTGTCCTCACATCAATCAATACGATCTCACAACCTTCAGTGTGGAAGGAAAATAACTCGGTTTGTTACATGATAAGTTGCTGGGAAATCATTAAGTCTGCACAGCATCTGTCGATTTCTATTATGTTCTTGATGCATGATGGTACGGGAGGTGGAGATGGAATGATGTGGCACTGATTTATACATGTTGTTCTTAGTTTTTGTGAGGCAGTAAACATCCTCCAGAATCACCAGCCACTCCTTCAGGAAGTGAATATTTGTGTTTTTGTGCTTTTGCAGGGAAACACTTTGCTCGTGTAGCTCAACTCATCTGGTTCACCTTTACATGCTGAACAACACCGCGGGCTGTACATTAGGCGTGTGCTTGCTTGTCTACTTATCTATGTTTGTTTATGTCTAGCCCTTTCTGCAGCCACCAACTAACTCACACACACACACACGCTGCCACTGGCTTTCTGTCACGTAGCAGAGACAGTCGTCTTCCACGTCTGATCCTCCTGAGACCAAGTGCTCTAATTAACCACCACACACACACACACACACACACACACACACACACTGACACAGGCTGGCAGAGCCATGTCATGACTTCTCTGGAAGCCTCTTGTGGCACCAGAATTACTGGAATATTCTTTTAGATCCAGCAGGAGGATAGAGACAGTTGGGGGTGTGGATCTTGGAGTTGGTCAGTGTTCCCAAAAGAACTGCTCATATTCATGTTGTTTAATAGTTATGGCCACATATACATTTGCTTTCGTTCTAAATTTACTGCACACAAGGTGTCTAAAATAGCAAATCAAAGCCTGTTAGAATGACAGGAACAGCCTTAAATACAGCAGCAGGTATGTGTTGTCGCTTGGAGATGTGTGCACATGGGCTTTCATCCATTTTATAGAAACTCTGTTTACTACACTTAGCCTGAGTCATTTGGATGACGTAGGGAGTTTAGCCTTCAGTAAAGGTGAAGCAGAAACAAAGTGATCAGCAGCAGGACCTTCATGATAAAATCACAACTGTGCTGCCATGTTTAGTCCAGTTTTAAGAGAAGTTTTCCAACAACAATCCGACGAGGATGCTCAGTAATGCAGGCTCACTTCAGTATCTGCTGTTGGTAATTCCAGAAGGTTTCGTGTTTCTGTGTTTATCCTAAAGCTGTACTTCAGAAACAGATCTGCTCTCCGTAAACCGAGCACCAAACTCCAGCTCCATTAAAAACCAAAACTGAGATGTTCGTGTCAGGTCGATGACCTTTTCCAGAGCCAGTGGTCACTCTAAAGAGAGCAGAGGGTTTCAGCGTAAAGGCAGCATATTCAAGTTTGTGACTTTTTATGAGCCTGTCACCATTTACCCCACCCTACAAAAATAAATCTGAGGTTTGAAAATGAAGATGCCTCGTAGAATCAGTCAAATTTTCACCGGAGCCTAAATAACACACCAGAACGGATGAATATGTCCTGATTTTGTAAATCCACATCATATATTAGCATAAGAAAATGCTAGAATGAGTCAAAAGTCTTTTAAAACAGTCCTAAAGGCCAGTGTAAAAAAACAGGAACAACTGTTTAAGGGAAACATCTGTGCCATCGTTTAAGTTTTAGTCATTATTGCAAAAATATCCTGCAGTAAGTCTATGAAATCAGTGATAAATCAGTCACATTCATAAATGTGAGAAGCATCATGCTTCACTGTTTGTTTTGAGACAAAAAATAAAAAAATTAATGAGCCATTTAAAGGAAATAGAGCGCACATTCTGATTTCATTCCCTTGTTGAGCTTCAGTGTAAATAGACCCTCTTTTATAAATCAGACCTGAATATTCGTGCTCTTACAGTAATCGGTGCATTAGTCTGCAGGTCCTTCTTGTGTGCAAACCATACGGAGAGCTGTGCCGCGTTAAGCAGCAGACCTGGAGCCAAGTGCAGCAGGTTGCATAACAAGTGCTAATTTGGTTAGCTGGAGCTGACAGCGGCTGTAATTCTCCAGCACTGTGACAGCAGGGCCGAGTTAGAGAGAGAGAGACTCCACAGGCCTCCAGTGGGATAAGACGAGCTAATAGCATAACAAGCTTTAACAGAACAAACGCAGGCCATGGCCAGAGCTAACTGACATCTTCATCACCACCTTTTATTGACGGGGACTCGCTGCTGGGAAGATAGACCAGCTGAATAAAGTCCTTTTGTGATTCTGCTTTGCTAAATTAAAAAGTGAAACTCTTACAAAGTTACAAACTTTTAAAAAGTTTTTAAAACCTCATAGGAGAAAACGTCTCTTTCCCTCAGATGCATTCAGAGGCTGTTTGAAGCTGTCACAGCTTCTTTTGTTTTGTCTTTGATCCTCAGGCTCACTTTTGTGGCTGGAGGGTGCATGCTGAGAGGCATCTGAGGGTAAAATCGTGGTTGTAAAAATAAAACCGGTTCTGTTGCAGAAGACAGACTCATCTTTGCAAAATTTCCATTGTCATTATTTAAAGTAGCAATAGATCGTTTTTTTAACTTTTAGCTAGAGCTTTAACATTGATCTCAGTGATTGTTGAGTTAGAAACTTGACCAATTTTATATTTGACACCCTTCTTCAGCCCTCTTCTAGGCAGATACTGCACTTGATAGTTTTGTGGAGCGGGTAGGTGCCCTATAGGAGGAGCTCTTTACCTGCTTTACGGCTGTTAGCTGTTATGCTAGCGGTTAGCATTTTCAGTTCGCCGATCGTCAATAAAAAGCACAAGAAGAAGAAAAGAAGTTTGCTTTTTCTGTTGGCATCATGGTGGAGCCTGGAAGTAAAAGTAACAGAGTAATGTCTTTGGAGGTGAAGCAAAGAGCTAAATCCAGAGTGAACATCGGTGCAGCCTATGCTAGTTTGAGGAGGCTACAAAATCACGGACTGATGGTGACCTGGCTTTGTTGCTACTGGACGTGTAAATAATAATATTTTTGTCCAACAGTGTGGATCTTTTTGATTTGTGGTTTATTTAGTAACACTTAACTCATGTTAGTGTTAGCTCGTTGTTAGCCCTAGCTACAGCAGGCTGCAGCAGGGTTGTTGTAATTCCACTTTCAACCAGTAGGGTGGAGGAGCAGGAAACTGCTCAGTGTTACTTTAAAATTAGAGACTTTCATAGATTTGCAAGGAGAACGTAATTTTTGATTGTAAATGGAGAACAAATTTTGAATGAACTAACAAAGAAGGAATTTTTTTCATCATTACTGATCTTTTATAAAAATGTTTCCGTAAATCAAATAAATGTTTTCCAGATTGAGTTCTGCCTGAATGAGCTGAGTTCGTTTATGTTCTGATGGTTTCTGACCAGGATGGTCTGAGCGCCGTTAACATCTGATATGTGGTCTCACTGTAAAGCAGCTCTAAGCCCAGTGTAGCTATGGATGTCTGCGTTACCATAGAGCTGCTTAGTAACAGAAATTAATCACAGTCAGGAAGTAGGCCGTCTCTCTGTGTGGCTCTCATTGACTCTCCATGGCTCCCTTGCGCTAGTGTGTGCGCGTGTGTGTGCGTGTGTGTTAAAGTTCACGCACCACAATGTCTAGCATGCAAATAATTAACAGTCAAGCTCTCCATTACAAAACACAATATGATACTTGTGGCTTTGTGTTTGGAGAAAAAACAACAACTTACTTTTCAAAAGAATTCAAAAGTTGAATGAAACCAAGAGGTTTATTTTCTATTTTCATCACCTACTGCAGAAAGACTTAAAGCTAGTATTTTTTTGCCATGAACCGCTGGTCAGATTGGAATGAAATGCTCAGAAATTCTTTATTGGATGAAAACCTACAACTGTTTAACTCCTGGAGTCAGTCCAAATAAAAACGGCTTCCAAAGCCAATCTTAGCCAACAAAAAATGGCTGTAATATTTCAGCGTTAAAGACATTAAGCACAGATTTGTTGTGACAGTAGCTGGAATCCTTCACAGCATACACTCCAAGTGTGTGTGGTGTGTGCTGAGTGTGTGTGAGATCATCCAGATTGGACCAAAACAGCTGTTTCTAGAATTTCCCACCAACTAGCATGAATGGTTTGCATTGAAAGTAGGGATGTCCGATATTATCAGTCTAACATTGATATCAGACGATATTGGCATTAAAATGTAATATTGGTAAATATCGGTATTGGTTTTTGCTCCTTTAATGACTCAACTTTTACACACCATGCACATGTTACACATCAAACTCTTCAGCTTCATCTCCTCTCCCTCAAAATGTCATAATATGACAGATCTGAGGTTTAGTTTTTGAGGTATTTTAGTTTAATTTGAGTAGGAATTTGCCCAGTAGAGTGAGGATCTGCTGTCCTAACAGCACGTAGCTGTAGCTAGCAAGCTAGCAAAAAACAAAACAAGAATCTCCACCCAAGGAACTGAAGATCTTTAGAAATGTTTCATCACCACAGCTGCAATATACAGAAAAAGAAAAAACACACATTACAAACTAATGCACTCGTCTTATGGGCTCGACCCACGGGAGGCGACATCTCCTCTCCATTCATTTTCAATGAGACAAGCGCGACAAAGCGATAATCACAGGTCTCCCATAAGCGGCACGTGAAAAACATGCACATGAAATTTTGCGCTCGTGCATGTGTCGTGCACTGGTGAGCCAGCAACATGATGTGTAGTTTTTCTACACACCACACACTGTTGGTTCTCAAAGAGTTCACCTGGATAAATAAAGGTTAAATAAAAAATACAAATGAAAGATGTAAGTGATGGTTAAAAGGTGAATTATCTAAAGAATGAGCTTCCTAGTATCCGTATTAATCAGACTGATTAATGTGCAGAAACGGTGCCAGTTTGCCTCAAAGTCCTTGTGTCACCGTGAACATGGGAACATTTGTGCTTGTGTGTGTTCCCTTGTGACGTTACCAGAGCAGTTGGACAAAGATCAGCTGTTCATCTCTCCCACACGGACACTGATGCAAACGATCAAACATGCAGCTTTCCCAACAGCGGCAGGTGTACGTGGAACTTTTGTTAAGCGTGTCGTGCCCAAATGACTGAGAAGGCAGCCGTGTTACTTGTGTGCACACTCAAGAAACAACACCCAGTGCACCCGCTAATGGTGCAAAACTCTGGGGAGTAGGCAGCAGGTGTTTAGGATGCAGCCAAAAAGTGAACTTCTTTTTTTTTTTATTATTAGTCTTCATCTGGTGTTTTTGATAACAAAAATCTGTCTCACACTGGAACACAAGTATTCAAGACTACAGGCCTTAAAGGTGGTCCAGAAGGTTCAATGAAATACCAAAGCCACAACACAACATTCAAAGGTACAACAGTAAGTAATGAAAGTGGAATTAAAAATAAATAAATATATTTAACAATGGAGTTGAGGTCAACAGGAAATGACACTAAAATCAAAGTTATGCTAATATCTAAATTACTCCAAATTCTAAGTAAATGTGGGACATCAACATTCAACACGGAGATAAATAAGGGGGCGAGATCAACTGCCCCCCCCAGCCTTTCGCCTACTTTTGCAGGTGAAACTCAAAAAATTTGAATATGGCGCAAACGTCCATTTATTTCAGTAATTCACCCAAGGCTGCGAGACCATCTAAAGCAGTGATCTCCAAATCCCTTCCCTGAGTGCTGGTATCCAGCATGCTTTAATTGTTTCCCTAATTCAGCAAACTTGATTCACCTATTCAGCAGCTCGTCAAGCTCCGCAGAAGCCTCTTAATCACCTGCTGATTAAAATCAGGTGTGTTGAAGCAGGTAAAACATGCTGGATACCGGTAGCCTGGCAAGCCATCCTATATATGTGAATATATAGTCTGGCCACGGTCCATTGACGGCTCTCAGTTGTGGGGTGGGATCAATGGTTGTCTTTCTCCGCATGCTATTGGATAAGAAAAACAACGTGACGTACTCACTGTTACGAATGCCAGTCAACGAAGCAGTCTGCCGCACTCCGTCAGAGAAGATGAAAATACATCCTTAGTCTAAATAAAGGACTTAAGTACCTCTATCTGCTCTTGACTCAAAGGAAAGCCCAAGCCTAAAGTACAAAGTTGAAACCAAACGAGCCGTCGCCATCTTTGTTTTATCAGTAACATCCCGCCCACCAACAGAGTGCTTTGATTGGCCCACCAAACCAATAGGGCGCTGTGATTGGACTGCTAAGGAGCCGTCGCCATTTTAGTTCAGTCACAGTAACATCCCACCCACCTGGCTGATAGAGCGCTGTGATTGGCCCACCAAACCAAACAGAGTGCTGTGATTGGTCTGCTAAAGATGTCAGTTAGGGGCAGTCCACCATACACTGTCGAATAAGATGCAACATCCCGCCCACCAAACAGATAGAGCGCTGTGATTGGACCGGCACCAGACATCCGGGTCTGCTTTGGTTCCAATGGAGCGTGGCTAGACTGATCATTTTGCTTTGGCAAACTGACGGTCTAGATTCTAGTCTAGGATACCTGGCCTTCGGGGAAGGGAGTTGGGGATCACTGAAGGCTCAGGAACCCTTTGCAGGTGTTCTGGATTCATTAGCTGACTAGAGTGTGACACTTTGAGTCTAGAATATTGAACCTTTTCACTATATTCTAAATGTCTGAGATGTTGAATGTGGGGTTTTCATCAGCTGTAAGCTATAATCATCACAATTATAACAATTACAGGCTTGAAATATCTGGCTTTGCATGAAATGAGCCTGTCTCATAGATTAGTTTATCCTTTTAAGTTGAATTACTGAAATGAATGAACTTTTGCACAAGATTCAAATTTCTCAAGTTTCACATATTTCCTTAAATACACTTAAGCTTAATTTGATTTCTATATTAATTCCTGTATTTATTTAATGTATAAACATTTTCTTCATTTTCTTAGAAGAATAAATGACACAAAAATAGAGATTTTGTTGACTCCAGTCAAGCATTGCTGCCACCCTACCTTTTGCCCCTCCTTTTCCCCCATGTAAAATTTTCTAGGTCCACCACTGGTTTGAAACCTGTAAATGTGGAAATGCATCGCCAGAAACCTTCTCAAATGAATATGTTTCAGTTTAAAAGCTTCATTAAAGGGGACCTAGAATGTAAACCAACATTTTCCTTGTTGTTGTTGTTGAATAAAGGCAGCTTGGGTGGTCAACAGTAGCACGCCAAAAAGTCAAGCCGTGTGTGACCTACTTTTTATGTAAATTAGAAAGTTGAAAAAGGCGAGAGAAAAACTTCTGATATGAGAAAACCTTCCTTAACACGTCATAAGGGGGAGCCACGCCTCCTCAAACCTGCATCTCTCCAGTGTCTGAGGCCTTCTGGGGAAACCACCCAATCAGCAAGCAGCTCATTATCATATTCATGTCCTGGCCGAGTGGGAGGGGTTAACAGCTCTTTTCACAGCAAGGCTGGTTTAGGGGGTTTAGAATGGCCTGTATCAGGGCTCCTGGGACAGATGGAAGCCAAAAGAACATTTCTGATGCTTTTTAGAGGCTCAAAGCTGTTTTAGATTGTTGATTAACTTAATTCTTGCTCACCTTTAATGTTAAAGACTGTAAAATATTCAGTTATTTGGTTCACTTTAAATTTTTACTTGAAGTTGGAAATGGAGTTCAGAACTGTTCTGTTCTTATTTATGCATCGTGTCTGTTTGGAGAAGGTGTGATTATGTGTGATGATGTTTTTCAGAAGACAGGATGTTTTATCAGATTATGTAAGGTGAAGTGAAGCAACGGCGTTACTGACACCGAGTCAGCAGGTCGACTCTCTTTTTGAGTCTTGACTCAAAGCTTCTCAGCAGGATATTTGATCCCAGAATTTCCCGTCAAAACACAGTTCTCTGTGATAAAAGAACAGCAAAAGTGTCGCGATCGGAGAAGAATCCAAGTTTTCTTTTCTCAAAACTTCAGCTGTTCAAATAAACACAGAGGAGTTCTTTCATAAAAACGGGTGTTTGTAAATGTGAATCGAAGCCAGTGGGAACTCTGTGAACCTGGACCAGCACCATACTGGTCCAGCTCGGCCTCACGCAGCGAAAAAGGCCTCGCAGTCAGTCGGCGTTATCTGGGAAAAGCTACAGGTTTTCTTGTTTTTGTTGGCAGAAGTGGGATTTCCAGTATTACCAGTTGGTGGTGATTCAGGTGAAGCTCAGTTAAACTATTTCATTATAAATGCAGAGCAGCATTTTTATCAAACACCTGCTCAAACATCTGATCCTGGGCGTGGCAGTAATGATGAATCCAGTCCTGTAAGGGAGGGAGGTGATGCAATAAGCGTCGGTCACGGTGGAGACCGAACATCAGCTGAAAAAGCCCCAAATTAATCAGAAAACATTTTTCTTATGATTAGTCCTGAAAAATACTTCCACTTTACCAGGGAGAGGGTGGGCCGTGGATAAAACCGGACAAAATGTTTCAAAACAGTAAATCTAATAATGTTTTAGCACAATAATAAAAATACATTTAGTCTTTTCTTTAAATGCAAACAAAAAAAATAAAAGCATGTATTTAGTTTTTAAAGGTAGAAGGACAATTAGCAGGAAAATGAGGCTTTTATTGTTGGAGGAAAGGCGCTGATAACGCTCCTAAACACAGAAACAACAGGTCACGCAAGTCCTAGAAAGGCTGCGTTAGAGGAGAGAGGGAGGTTTTTTCTAGTCACCAGCTAATGGGAGGTGTGTGTGTGTGTTGTGGGCGGAGACATGGAGGTGTGTGTGTGTGTGAGAGAGACAGAGCGATAGAGATAGGGGGAGGGGAAAGGGAGAGAGGATTTGTGGCATGTAGTTAGTCAGCTGTCATTAGATGCAGATGACACACTCACAGGGTAATCTCAGAGGAGAGCGAGGGAATACAAAACGTGTATATGACTGTAATGTGTGTGTGATGTGAGTGTGTGTTTGATGTGAAAACCGGTGAGTTGCCCGGCCGGCATGAGGTGTTTAGCCAGTTCTTGGCTGGTTATGGACTTCTTTAGTCAAAGCAAAGGTAAGTTACCGTAGAGTGACGTCTAGTCCGTCAGAGAACCGATTTAAAGGCACCAGAAGTGTTTCTAAGCTCTAAGTGATAAAAAACATGAAACAGCTGATTTAAACATTTAAAAGGTGTATGTCGGTAGAACTACCAGTGAATGAGTTGGGTCTTACCGATGTTGTCAAGTTAATGTTTTGTTTTGGTCATGATAATTTGACCTGAAGGAAGGTATGATCTTTTTTATTAAGACAACTCTCCCATAGTTTATTGTGTTCTTTTATTAATAAGAAAAAGGAAAAGGAAGCAGCTTTAATTGTTTACATTTAACTTTTCTGTGAGTATTAAATGTTTCAGTGTTTTAAAACCATGATGAGTTTGACGCTCAGTCGGTGTGTCTGACTCGGACTTTGAGCTGTCATGAAATGTTATTGTGGTTTTGACTGTGTGTGTGTGTGTGTGTGTGTGTGTGTGTGTGTGTGTGTGTGTGTGTGTGTGTGTGTGTGTTGTGAGGGGAGTGGTTATGAATGACTGGTCACACACAGAGTGCACAGTCAGCAGGCCTGAAGCTGCTCTGTCACCTCGGGTCTAACCAGCCAACTGTTTACTCTGTTTGCTCCACGTCAAAAACAACTGTTGTTGGAACTGAACTCAATTAGCAGCAGGTTCACAGAATGTGCAGCAACTCGTTCAGGGGGACGCTGCAGGTCAGACACTAAAACGGGTTCAGGTCAAAGGTCAAGAGTTGCAGAGGAATGGGTTTAAAGTATGGAAAATGTTTTAAGGTGGGAATTAAAGCTACAACGCAAATGTGGAAAACAAATGAGCTTAAAACATTTTTTCATGCCTCTTAACAGCATTCTAACATAGTATAGCTATAAATATATTGTGGGAAAAAAAATTAATTAAGTGGTTTTCTCGCTATTGTATATAAATCTCCACCAATAACACGTTTCGGACCGAAAGCAACCATTGGACCATCCGGTTGTTGGTCTCACCGAACCGCCGCACTTCCCTGGGTCCTCCACTCATCACACACTCACATGTTTAGCAACAGAACACCATTGGTGTGTGAGGTTCTCCTCTCAATAATTTTCTCTTGAAATGCGGGTGTCCGGTTCTGGCCGAAGCATCCCAGGGATAGCCATGGGGAAGGGTGAGTGTTCTGTGACCGTGTTTGCATTCAAAACTAGCTAGCTTGTTGCTAGCTTAGCTAAAGCAGCTTTAAAGCTGTGATTTTCTACACTTAGTTTTATTTATTTAAAAAAATTGGGTTGACTGAAAAACCTTTTTAATGTTTTTTTTCTGATTCTAATGGGTCACTGAGTTTTTATGCAGGCTGAACATGAAAATAGTCTCCAACACCGATCTCCTGCATTAGCTTCTGATAGAAAACAGACAGTGAAACTCTAGGATTAGAAAAGCCTGACAGACCTATGTCACACTGTCACTTAACATTCATGGACTCACCCATCTTGACTCATGACAGGGAAGGCTGTTGTTGGTTTAGCGTCCAGGAAACAGCAGAGAACGTCTGGGCTAGTTTAAGCTAGCCATTAGCATTAGCAACTCCACCACACAGCAGAAGCTCCTCCAGGCTTGTGTTATTTGTAGAGATAAAACATCCTCATTGCAAGTCAGTGGTAGTCGCGTTGCTGTTATCCAATCCAGGGCGAGATGTCCAAATATCAGGAAACAAGACTCCAAAACCTGCCGTCTGAAGCTCAGCTGTATATTTTTACCCCGAGAACGACTTACAAGGCATTCATTCCTACTAGAGACCACTGTAATTTCTATTGATTAACAAGTGTTCCACTCCTTTAAAGTTCAGTTACATCAATTCATGTTAAAAACAAAAATGTAAAATTTCTATCACAGAAAGTCTTATAAACATGCAAATGTTTATGAAAATCAGAATGTCTTTGTTGTATTTGCAAGGATACTTAGACAGTAGTGGTATTTTAGGTGTTTTCCTATAGGTTAATATTAAAAACGAAACTCTATAGAACCTTATGAATAATTCATAGGGGTCTTTTTGATACTACATTTTTAAATGCTGTCTTGACAGAAGAGATGGTAAAAGAAACTTGGTCAAGAAGGTGCAACACAGAGCAAAAAACAGTTTAACTAAAAAGAACTCTAAATTTTCTAAATTTAGGTTTTTTTTATAAAATGGAAAAAAGCTGGGGAGAGGTACCATCTAAATGAGTGGGATTCTTGTTTTATCTGGGAAAAGAAAAAAGGATGTACTCGGGTGTATTTAATTATCAAAATTAGCATAAATTGGTCATTTTAAACCAGCTAAATTCCTCTGAATATTTAAAGTAGCTTTTATGTACATGCCTTTTTACTGCCAAAAATAAAAGTCATCTAATTCATTTTTTTAAACCTTAAGTTCTTGATTGATCCTGTGCTTACGTTAAAGGCAGAGATGTTTGTCTAGAACATTTTAGCCAGATTGCTTCTAATGCACTTGACATACTGATCGCAACCATTAAATGTTTTGTGAAAAAGGAATACTTGTAATCTCTGGAAAAACCTCATTCAGTCATTTTGAACGTCCCATTCTTAATGATTAAATCCTAATTTTTTTCTGGGGGTGTGGCTTAAGGTGGAGAAAGCCTGAAGAAAGAGCGTTAGATCTTCGAAATGTGTATTGTCCAAATTTAGCTTTTTCCAGGAACTCCCATCTTACTGTTGAGGATTGTATCATCAGCATATTGAATGACTTTAGAAATGAATTTACCAATGAAAGTAGAAAATAATACGGGGTCTAAAATGGATCCCTGTGGAACACCTGTGGATACTCTGTGGTTCGTTTTCTAAACAGACACCGAGTTCTTTCTGGAAAACTGATTCAGAGGTGTTTTCCCAGAGGCTTTGCAGTAGAAGTTAACAAATCATTTAAAAAAATCTGAATAAATTATCATTTAGAATCTAACATACGAACATGGTGCTGTTTAGCTACAGAGCTGGACGAGCACCAACAGTCTGGAGCTATTTCCTACTAAAGTAGTTTCATAGACTTTCCTTTTGTTGGACAAGGACCATATTATCATCTAAACCGACCAGGAGAAAGAATCGGTTTAAAGGAGTCACTCAGCTGTGGCTGTGTTAATTTCTCACCAACATTGGCTGCTGCTGCTTCGTGGTCAATCAGTGAGCTGTTGGTGGATTTTGACCCTCTGGTCAGGATAACAATGTAAAACTCCTGCAGTATCTCTTTTTTATGCAGCGTGACACTTCCTGGCATACACCCAGTTTATCAGTGAACACTAAATAATGAATCCCAGTTCTCATCTCAGCTCCTTTTGGTTCCTTTTTATCCAAAGTGTTTGTTTCTGCACCATGGAAAACCATTTTGAGCCTTCCTCGCTTGTGTCACCGTATCAGACCACCAGCCTGATGTTACGACACAACTGTGAGCTGAAGAAATCGTGCTCAGGAGTTTGTGTGCAGATTGAGACACTTTTTTGTTTGTGTTTCCCGTGCAATGCTGCAGTTTTTACACAGAAGTCACGAGGGGGTCTCTGGCAACAAGCAAAGCGTCTCTCCTTCCTTTTCGCTCTCTTGAAGTTTCATTCTGATTTCCTGAGTGTGCTCTCTCATGCATGTTGGATCATTTTGCATATTTAGGAGGCTGACTGGGGTCAAACACTCAGCTGGCACTGCAGCTTGAACGAGCCTGTTTGTGTGATCGTAGAAAGGATCACTAGTCTAGGTTTTGTGTGATGTTATCTGCTTATGTTTTTGTTTTTTAGCTTGTCGTTATGTATCTGTACATAAGTGTGTGTGTGTGTGTGTGTGTGTGCGTGTGTGTGTGCGTGTGCGTGTGCGTGTGCGTGTGCGTGTGCGTGTGTGTGTGTATGCATGCGACTCCCAGCTAAATAACATCCGGACAGGCTTGTTCAATGTTATTGATTCAGGTCTATAATCAATAACGCTCTCTGATTACATGAAGCTGCACATGTAGAGTAACAAACAGTCTGCAAATCACACATAAAGTGTTTGTTTTGAGGCATTTCTTCTTATTGTGGCTATCTTTGAAAGGTTTTTCCTGCTCGAAAATCAAACATCTGATAGATTTAAGTTATCCGTTTTTTTCTTTTTCTGTTTTGTTTTTATCAGAACGAAATGAAACTATTTTAATTGATTCTGATTTCTGTTGTTGTTGGCTCTAAAGATGAAAAGTAACAAAGACTAGAGAGCACAGCGGTCCTCTGGTGACACAAAGTCGTGCCGGTATTCAAACACCAATTAGTCCTATTTGTTAGGACAAAGAAAGACGTGGTGGGTTTGACCTTTCAGCCCCAAAGAGCAGCAATTATTGAAGTGGGTCAATTTGTACAACTTGGATTTTATTTGAACTTTCTCCTGAGCACACAGGCTTTCCATTCCAGCACGTCAGTGAAACTCTGACGGTTCAATAAAACAAGGTGTGGAGCCAGAACGACCCTTTGGTTCCCATAATGACATAATGTTTGTGTGTTAAATGGACTTTATCAGACCTGGATGCACCATCAAAGCTGCAGTGTTGTTGAACATATGCAATCATTTGTTTTTATGCATATTTAGAAGTTGTGCATGGCAAAAAAATAGAAAATGAGGGTAAAAATAATGCTTTGTCTCAGATAGCAGCTATAAAGCTAACATCAACGTAGCATCAAACGGCTCAGGTGTGCATAAACACACTGGACCTGGACCAGCGTGGACACACACACACACACACACACACACACAAACAAACCCAGCGTGTGCTGCAGGTTCCTTTTTGCAGGTGAAGCCTGTGTTCTTAATCCAGTCTCAGCAGGTATTATCTCTGCTTTGCTGTGGGCTCGTGTCGATCGGAGAGCTGGGTTGGCGTCTCTCTCCTCGCTTTAACAGACACTTGGAAACAAAAGCGAGGAGGGGGTCCACTTCCTACTCCTCCTCCCAAACGCTGCTGTCTTGTCCACTGGTCTCCAACTCCAGATGTGGTCCTCTTGTTTGTTTGGTGAATTGTTTCTTCACTCAAGCTTCGTCCGCGTGACTTCTCCTCACGGGTTTCACGTAACTGCAGTGAGAGACCAGTTCAAAGAAAAGTTAATCATTTCTTTGATTGTTTTATAAAAAGATGAGCAGACTGTACTTATGAATACCAGAATGAAGCAATGATGAGTTAGCCTCAAGTTAAAGTAACAGATCAAAGGTGTACACGCACCATTATCTATCTATCTATCTATCTATCTATCTATCTATCTATCTATCTATCTATCTATCTATCTATCTATCTATCTATCTATCTATCTATCTATCTATCTATCTATCTATCTATCTATCTATCTATCTATCTATCTATCTATCTAAACCTTTTATGAGATGGCAGACGTACTTGTGACTAAAGGCGTTTTTGGGTTTAAAAGAACAAACCAGATTAGATCAAATCAGATGATTGTAAATCAGAAAGATCAGCCAATTGCACTGATTGTCTACTCCAGTTAATTTAGTCATTTTTAGGCAGTAAGAGTCATAAAGCAGATGTCTTTCTTATTGGAGCCTTTAGTTGTCCTGGGCTTTTTCCTATAGCTCTGTAGTCCTGGTTTCTGTAGTTCAAGCATTTAGGATGTGATGATCTGCTGTTTAACAAAATTAATAACTATTATAAACTGGCTTGATTTTGAGAAGCATGTGTGAGTAAAATTTTCAGATGAAATTTTAAATATTTTGAAAATTTATTTGTAATATTACAAATAATACCTTTATGTATTTTCATGTGAAAATTCATCGTGTGTGTGTGTGTGTGTGTGTGTGTGTGTGTGTGTGTGTGTGTGTGAGTGACTGATTGTGTTGTGAAGCGCCTTGTAGAACCCTAGAATGTGCTATACAAATACAGGCCATTTACCTATGAGATTAATAGTGTTGAACTGATCTTAACCCAGCTTTAGTAGTTTGTATCAAGTCATTCATCAGTATGAAGCCAATAAAATAGTTCTTTTTCTTCCAGTTTGAGGAAGAAAGTATTTTTTAAGTAGGGGGGGGCTCTCATCCCGACCCCTTTGCACACTGGATGTTACAGACTGGACTGTTACAATTGCATCAATCTGCATCCCTAGCGTAAATAAATGTGTGTACTGTTTAAGAGCATCTGAAGTCAAAGTTAGAAATGATCTGATCCTGCAGCACAAGGTGACTTACCCCAGTGCTCACGTGAAAAGCTTCTCTAAAAACTCTGTTTCTGTAAGACAGGAGGACATAAAGGAGGAGGTCCAATAAAGCTGCAGCTTAATTAATGAACTCAATTCATTTCTGGGGATAAAAGCTTTGACATTTACTCAGTGAAGGTGTTATCATATTAAGCATATGAGGATTTCCTCTGTGCCACTATCAGCTTTAATTTGGTGCCGTCAGCCATTACATAAGGCTGCACGGCCCATTTTGTGCCTTGCACGAACCGAACCGTAACTTGTGAGAGACGAAGACCTGAGGATGACTCATTACTTTAATAACAACCCTTCGCTCGCTTCACTCACATGTGGTGTTGTGAGTCCTCATAAAGGGGGTGTTCCTTATGAACAAACTTTATTATCTTTTAATAATTGCTGCTAAAAATCAAGCAGGGTTTGTTGTTTTTACCTTTTTCAACACCTGACCTCCATCTGGGTGAAATCTGACACCTACCTGAGCTTTGTCTTTTGCAACACATCAGCTAGAGGAAATGGCAGGGACGTTCTTTAAAGACCAAAACCACCAGGAAGGCGTTTTGTTGATGAATGAAACCCTGAACGTGTCTGTGGCTAAAGAGCAAACCGGCGGGTTGGTACTGGAGTATTTTCTTTAGACATATTTCCAGTTAAATGTTCATTTCAACACAAAGAATCACTCTGAAACATCTGTCTTAGAATTAAAATAACATTTTTAAACAAAAGGTGACTTTAAAATACACGGACAACAAGACAAAGAACCTGAGAAGCGATGGTTTCTATTGGAGACAGAGTCCACTTAAGCAGGCAGTGATCCATCCTCAGCTTTAATTTCTTAATGGCAGCATTGACCCTCTGGTCCCGTCCCTCCTCTCCAGCTCAAATTGTTTTTAAATGGCTTCGGTTTGCAAAGCTCTCAGCTCCTCTGATTGCATTAGTATCGGGGAGAGCAGGATAAAGGCTTTTGTTGCAGCCTGCATTAGTGTTAATTTATTGTGCATGTGTTTACGTGCCATATGTGTCTCCCGTGTGTTTACACATGTGTGCAGGCCTCGGATATTGATGTAAATATTGAAGTGATGCAGCTGTGAGTCCTAGAAGGTTGTGTGCATCTTTACTGAAACTCTAAGAAGGCTTTGGTCATTGTTGTTAGATTTTAACCTGATTACTGCCATTTAAGTAACTACTCAGTTACTCAGTTGGAGGACGTTACTGAAACAAACACCATCTTTGAGCGCGTTAATAATAAACACGTGTTTAGTAAAGTTTTAAACTTTTACAAAATGGGATTTTGTGGTGTGAGATAACTGTTCTTTCTGTGGTCTAGCATTAAGAATAAGATGCCTTTACCTAAGTGTGTGTGTGTGTGTGTGTGTGTGTGTGTGTAATGTTAGCAGAGACACTCCTGAACCACAGAACAGATCGTAACGCTCAGAAAGCATTCATTGAATTTATATTTATTAGTGACTAATGTTTGACGTGAATCCCATCCAAGATGGATCCGCTGCAGCTCATCAACCTTAGCTAAAACGAAAGCAGCGTTAGCTCAGTCAAGCTATTGAGCAAACGTTTGGTGTCGTGTTAGCTGAGTCATCACTATACTCCAAACATTACACGTTGCATTGAATCTTTCCGTCCTTTTTCACAACTGTTGGTGTCAGCATGGTTTTCCTGTTTGCAAAATATCTCATGAGCCGCTGGATGGATATTAACGACACTCCCAGTCAGTAATCATTACAGAAACGTCTACAACTGGTTAACTTTTGGAGTCAGCTCAGTTCAAACTGGCTGCTACAGCAGACACGAGTGGCTCGAACTCTTTTACAGATGGAGCTAAAAGCCGTAGACGACACATACTTTCAACGCTAAAAGATGATGCAGGATTGCATTTAAAGGTTTGACCTTGGATGTCAGAAGAGGTGGTGTTGGAGTTCCAAGTATAGACCAGACCGTGGGGAAATTAAAGGTATCTTTAATTACATGATTTACACAAACGTACATGGACTGTGGTAGAACAGGTAATATGGATGACATCAACAGAAGGAACAAGCAACAAACAATGAGCAAGGGGAGCTATAAATACAGGAGAAGGAGGCGAACCAATGAAAACTAATCAGGGGGAGGTGACACCTGGGAAGGGAAAAGGCAGAAGGGAATCAGGGAAAGGGGAAATCAGATGTGGGAAGTCTAAAACCCAGAGACAAGAGAAATCACAGGGAATCTGAGCTAAAGGGACACAAGTGTTGGTAACTAGAAGTAATGAGACCATAAAGAAATAAGCAGAGATGTTCAATGTTGCTTTTTTACCAATTTCATCATAGAACTGAAGCTGTTTTAGTCTTAATTTACAATACTGATAAAAACCAATACTAATATGCCCCCCCCCCCCATAAGGGAAACTAACATCACTTATTATTGTAGATGTGAAACGGCAGCGAAAGCATTCCACGCCGCTGGTTCCACAAAGTCACGAGAGAATTTAGCCACGAACCATTGACGGCTCTCAGTCGTGAGACGGGATCTACGGTTGTCTTTCAAACTGTCTGCACGCAATTGGATAGCGCTAGGACCAATCACGAAATAACGAACAATGTGACGTAATCACAGCGACGGAAAAGCGGGAGGCAGAAATGGCGTCTAACATCAATGATTTCTGTCGTTTTTGTATGAAAAACATGTGAATAAGAAGTCGTTAAGTTTATCCAACAGACTTACGCATGTTGGAGTCTAAATCGTCCAATGTTGATGACAAAACCGTTTCAAACTAACGTGGTTCCTGCGTTGCCGCCATGTTGTTTGTGTTCGCAGCCGCAGCTCTGACGTCATCGGCTACTCCCGCTCTGTGATTGGCCCAAAATATAGAGCGCTGTGATTGGCCCAACCAAAACTATAGCGAGCTGTGATTGGACAGCCACAGCAGTGGATCGGGCTGCAAGGGTTCCAATGAAGCGTGCCTAGACCAAACTCTGCAAAGCAAAAATTTGGTCTAGTTCACTAGCTAGGGAGAATTGCAACACCTGGCGTGATTTCGGAAGTCCACACAATAACAATCAAGGAGAAAGGCAGCTCCAGAAAGGTCTGTGGCTTATTTTCTGTTCTGTTTACCTCGGCTGTGGAGGTTTTAACAGGAAATGACATACGTTTACCTGCACTTGATTTTTATTTTGAAAGTTTCCAGGTGTTTTACACTGCTTTTGTGTTTTACTTCCTATCTTTGATGCTATCCTATGTTTTGGAAGCGTATCACGTAAAAAATAGTAATGAAAACGTCCCTTCGTTTCTGGGACGCGTCCAAAACATTTCACTTTGCTGCCGGTGGACGGGAACTCATCCACTATAACGGCGGCTAATTGCCGCGTAGTAAGTTTTGTGGCCTTTTTGGAACACTTTCACATCTGGTGGAAAGAAGGGGTTAAGGTGTTTTGTTTCTACACACATCTATGTAGCGTTCTCCTACTGCTGCTGGGTGGTATTCATTTAAAAAGACGACGTGTGAGTGATCCACAGCATCTTGTTTCTTCACCACTACAGCTCCACGTTTACCAACTGAACTCCAGCTGTGCCCAAGCAGCGGTACACAAAGGAGCTTGTTTTATTTCTGTCAAATCACAAATGCAACCCATCATTAAGTCCCTGTGAGCAAATTACAGTTGTGGTCAGGATTAGTTTTTGTGTTTGCAACACAAATAACCTTTTTGATATATGTGCTTAAGAGTTCATGGACACCAGCCTAAACATGGTGGCAAGAATAAATGTGGCTCCGAGTATTTAACTCTATCGTTTCAGCAGGCAGACGTGTTCAGAGGGAGTATCTGCACTAATAACAAGTTACGTAATTGTGTTTTGCTCCAGGTAACTGACCTTAACTTAAGTCGTGAGTCAGTATGTTGATGTTTCTCACTAAATGAATGGTTTCATCATCTGCCACTTGGTCATATTTGAATGGAGAAATGTGGTATAAAAGCACAAGGAGCGCTTTAGACATGCCACCATCATTAATGGCCATCAGATCAGATGAATGAAAAACAGCACATTTTTTAAAAAGGCTTTGGTTAGGCGCCTTTCTGGGAGAGGAGAATCAGGGGATCTCCAAAGACATCACGCTAAATTTTCTGGGCATTTTCTTTGCACAACACTTCAGTTTTCCTCTGAGCAACTCTATGGCTCCTGGTAATCAGATGATTGGAGTCTCATGCGTTTATCAATCATGGACTTGCCGTGTGTAGAAACCAGCTTTTGTATCTCTAACCATGCAGAAGATTAGCCATGACAAAAAGTGTTGGTAGCTGATTGGTGCTGATAGCGTCAGATTATCCAGAGCTTGACTTTTGTTGTGAAAAGTGTTATCACAGCGAGAAACGACCGCTTTTAAAAAATGTCTCATGCACTAGTTTTTTATATATATTATCACCTTATCAGCCGTTTCCTCCTCCCCCTGCCCTCTGCTGTGGTGTAATTAGGCCATTTTCCCTTTGGCCTCAGGCCAGATTATTTAGAGCAACAAATGCTCCACCTCCCATTTTCTTCCTCCTGTCACCATCCTCCCCCACTTTTAAAGCCCTTCTACAAGTGGAGAAAACACTTTTACCTCAAACTTCTTTTTTCATCGTTTTCATTTCTCATCTTTCTGTTATTTCCATGTTTTTTTGTTCCTGCGATACTTTCTGTCTAATCTGCCTCTCTGTTGTTTTCCTCTGGCTTATCCCTCTGTCCTGCCTTCATCTGGGCAGTATCAGTCCCACTGACCGGCCGTTATGTAACGGTCAGGTGATGTGTTGGCCTGTCGACGGGCCTTAAAGGCCTAAATACAGATGAAGCAGCTGCATTATTTGTAAAAAAGAACATTTTTATATCCTGCAGATGAAATGCTTGTCCATCAAAAGGACTTTCATCTCTAGTGTTTGTTTGCTCAGTGGAAGGCACTCAATTCTAACTTTTTGTTAACCAGTGGTTGGTTATCCTTGCCAAGGGAGAGTCCAGCCACCCTGCAAAGAAAACTCATTTCGGCCGCTTCTGTCCGCGATCTCGTTCTTTCAGTCACTACCCAAAGCTCGTGACCATAGGTGAGGGTAGGAACGTAGATTGATTGGTAAATCGAGAGCTTCACCTTCTAGCTCAGCTCTCTCTTCACCACGACAGACCGGTACAACGGCCGCATCGCTGCAGACGCAGCACCAATCCGCCTATCTTTTTGTCATTTATGAACAAGACCTCGAGGTATGTGATCTCCTCCACCTGGGACAGGACAACGTCCCTGACCAGAAGAAGGTGTTCTACCCTTTTCTGACTCAAGGCCATGGTCTCAGACTCAGAGGATGTCCAGACCCACTCTGATCATTTTCTAATACTTTGTGACAAAACTTTGGGAGGGGTTGGTGACCAGATTACAAATGGGATTTTAGTAAATTGGCCTTTCAGACCATCTCTTCTATCGTGAGCACCTTAAAGTCCAGCCTGCTTGATTCAGGAAAAAAGAAGCAAGGAGCTGCATTTAGCTGAGGACTGTTGGAGCGTTCATCTTTAATAAGTGTTGTGGGTGATGCACAGTCAACATTTTCAACATGATTTATCATGTTAGTACTCTAAACATAAAGTCAAATGGCATTTATGGATCCTGCAAGAAACAATGTGCATAAACACATTTGCAGTGAACATCATAATTATCGTAATTGTGGTCAGAAATGTAGGTCGGCCTTAAAATGAGCATTCACAAACCCTGTTATTTAAAAACGTGCTAAAACTATAATATTATGGCTTCAGTTTGCAGGAGGACAAGACAAAAACTATAATTAGTGACGAGAATCTGTTTGCCTGAACTGTGATCTCCTACAGTAACTCATTATACTCTCGAGGACAATAGTTTGGGCAAGACACTTAAAGTAGCAGAATGACATTGTTGATGAAAAGTTTGGGCTGTGGCCTCGCGTCTGACTAAAGTAGGCCTGGATCTGATTTGGTTGTAAAGGTGAAACGGTCATCCTCCGATGGCAGATCAGTAGCTTCTAGATTGAAGTCTCTGCTGGCGTCTCAGTCGTCTCGTTTCTGTCCCTTTTACTGCACCATATGGGCCGAGTCTAGCAGCATGAGAGGGCCATATGGTAGCGTTCTCTGCCAGTCCGTGTTTCATGTTAATGTTGCGTAACTTTGACTTTCTCTTATTTGGAATCAAGGAAAATACTTTGAGGACAAGAGAAATATGACATCAGAGCTCATCAAACAACACAAATATGAAATAATCCTAAATGATTGAGAGAGCTGTGAAAAGCCTACATGAATTAGTTATTTCTATCTGAAGTTAATTACTGACACCCACCGTATTCCCACTGGGCTGCCCACATACTGCCTCCAGCCTCATTACACTGGTAGATTGTTGTTTTTTTTCCGTTAGTCACTCTCGCTGTTTGATAATGCTCTGTCCGGGTTGTTTACATCCATGGAACATTAATACTTATTTTTTTAATATTGTGTCTAATAATGCAGCAAACAAACAAACACTTAACTTTTTGCTTTCTGTTTTGTTCGAGTTCGTGTCCTGCTCTGCAGCGATGCTTCACAAAATCGCTCATGTAGACTAAAAAGCTTCCATTTAATTAAAAAATCTGTATCAGAAAATCTGGACGGGCTAATGCAAACACCTGAAATGGATATATTTCAGCCTCCAGTTACTGATTCCAGCTGTTCTGCCTTCACTATTGCTCGCTGCCACAACTACAGGACGGATTTAAAGTCATACTATGCAACTTTTTCATGTTTTTAAATCATGTTCTTGAGCCAGTATGTGCTAAAATGACCCTTTACAGGGTTAATGAAATGTCACTAAGACCCCCACCGCCCTCTGTGGCCAGAATACCACACTTGCAACTTCAGAGTGGCGGTCCGGTCCCTGTTGGACTTAGTAAAGTGGAGCTGACATGCCTGGTGCTGCAGTCTGCTTCCAGCATGTTTTAGATCATGAACACAGCTGATTTGTTTGATTTAGTGATGAGCCGCTCCTGTAGACAGTAATGAAGGCTGAGGAGACATTTCAGCAGTTAGATTAAGGTGTTAAAAAGATGAACGCACAGCGAGGAGATAAGTTTCAATTTAGCTTTCTCTAACGAACACTAGGGGGTGCTAATAACAAGCCAAAACTACCAAGTGTTCCTTTAATGATTGGAATTTCATAGTTGATTATAATGTGGAGTAATCCAAATTCAAGATGGCCACTGCAGCTAATCAACCTTATCAGCACAAAAAATGGCTAAAACTCGTTTGACTCAACATTTATTGAGCTAAAGCGTGGTGTCATGGTAGCTGAGAGGCATTCACATCAGATACTGTTTAAAAGAAATCATCCAATGTTTCCAAAAATTACCCAAAAGAAATACATGAAATAATTTTCTATTTTGTTTCTTTTTCTGTCTTTTCAGGTGCTGCTACGTGCTGAAAATGAGCAGTGGTGGGGGGGACACCCCGGAGCCCCCCAAAGGGGAGGCCCTGAAGAGGAAAGACTGTCAGTCAGACCTCCTGGGACCCAGGTGAAAGCCTTCTACTCACCTGCTTTAGCTATAGCTACCGAAACAGCCTCTGTTGTCCAACAGGATTGATGAGCTAACCACTAGTCAGAACATAGCTGAGACTAAAGTGTGTTGCTGCTGTGTTATTTATGTGAAAACTGTAAATGTAAATGTCACCATCAGCATAACGGAGCCCTTCTGGTGCATCAGGTCCAACTGGATTCCTTAAATATTTCTGCAGGAATGAAAGATTAATACAAGAATGATGGTGATGTAAGGGTTTAAAATCTCACAGTGCATTCTGGGATTTAGAGAACTGGAGCTCTTTTAGGCTGACAGTGGTGCTCTTTGGTCAGCAGTCCTGAAGGGAACTTTGAACAGAGGCTGTTCAGAAAGCTAATGACATAGTAGTAGATTAGTCATCATCAATAACGTTTACGTTTAAATATGGTGGAAATATCCCTTTAAAGCCCCAGTGTGTAATATTTGTACCTGTTTACTACCAAATTCTGTGCATTCAGTGCACAAACTTGTCCTTTTTCATTAATATTTCTCACCAACATCAATTCTAAATATTCCTCTCAGCTTAAAATTTTACATTTTTAATACATAAATTGTGGTCGACGCTCCATGGTTATCCTCCATCTTGAAATATGGTAGCTATTTAGGGACATACGAGCTCTGAGTTACGCGTTTGCACTATGACTGTAACCTGAAAGAAACAGCAGAGGGCAGCAGTGCGCCGTGGAAGCATGGCGTCTGACAATGCAACTAAGAAGAGACGAGACTAGCTGCTACACCGTTGCTGTAACTTTGTTAGTTTGAATAACAAACAATGAAATCAAAAGACACATCAAATATGTCAGGTCTTATTGATTTCCAACACTCAGCAGCCGCATATGATGAGAACCCCGCCCGCAACAGCTAGACACCAGCCTCCAAGTGTTGTTCCTGACTCACCTCAAGTTGATCATTTGTCTTTTCTTCATAATAAAGCTCCCAATCCGGTCCCAACGTATCAGTTCCAAAGTCCTTCTTCAAGAAAGTTCCTTCTATTAAAGTCTCCTCTCTTACCGCAGCCTGCCGTGTCTCTCCCAACACGCTTCAGCGGTGGTCCGCTAGCCGGTAGCTATGTTAGCATTAGTTACTTTATTTCCACAGCGTGTCCCCAGCTCCAGCCAAACCTCATCGGCTATCCGATCGCTAAACAGCCAGTGGTTGATGTTAGCTCCATCTCAATCTTCACTGCGGCGCACACCGTGTGCCACGATCAGCTGATGGCTAACCGGCAGACTCTTGTTTACTCGGCTGCTCTGATCCACATGACACCGGACGCCACAGCTGATGCCTTCCCTCCTCCGTGTGTGAATCGGTGGCAGCTATGCTAGCTTCCTTCAGGACTGGTAGGTTGATACAACAGCTAACAGCAGTGTTTCCCCTAGAAATGTTTACAGCCGTGATGCTTGTTGACTGAGGGGGGTGGCGGATCGCGCCGCCTCGGGGCGGGGGGGCGCGTCAGGGGGGGGGGGGGGGGTACGCCTGGCATTATGCATTAAGACTGAACAGTCATTAAAAATGTTTTTTAACTGGTGGAGTAGTTATATGCTTTGTGTGGGTTAGGCTACAGAGACTGGAAATAAATCAATCTCATGCTTTTTATAAAAAAACGAACCAGATGGCTGGAGTGAACGCTGGAGTTGTTGCCTTTTTGAGTGGGCCACCGTAGCTGCAATACTTACTCTGAACTGCATGGTGCTAAAGAGTCGCAATTTTTACCATGATTTCTATGAATATCCCACATGGGACCTTTAAGAAACCAGTGGGACTCTAAACAAGTTAATCTAGACACAACACAACTTTTTTCAAAGTCTTCAGATCGTTTCTCTTGCTTTCTTCTTTTTTAAGCTTTGATGCACAAGTTTGATCATTAAAATTAATTTTACTTTTAGCTCATAGGATTCATCATAAATTATAAAATTAGTTCTGGGCTCATCATTTGCGTGCAGGAGTCACAAAGAGCAATGCTGCTGCAGCGTTTACGTATCAAGCACGCTGTTAGTGGTGGTGATGAACTGTGAGGTCGTGATCCTCATTAATGTCAGGTCACACAGAGGTCAGGAAGTCAATTTAGGGTTACCGGGGAAGTCTTTGTCTCACAGAAGAGAGCTGGTCACCGCGCAGAAACAAAAGCCTGTCAGACTCGATGTCCAGTCGTGTTTTTACCATCACTCCTGACAATTAAGCCCTTTACTTTTCATCAGTTTCATTCATGGTTTTGTTTCTGTCCCACAGCCCGAAGAGGAGCACCGAGAGGCGGAACAGGGAGCAGGAGAACAAATACATTGAGGAGCTGGCAGAGTTGATCTTCGCCAACATCAACGACATGGACGACCTCAACGTCAAGCCGGACAAATGTGCCATCCTGAAGGAGACGGTGAAGCAGATCAGGCAGATCAAAGAGCAGGGTGAGATCATCAGTGACCAGAGTGTTTTTGCTCGTCGGAGCTGCACGATGGTTGCTTTCAGATGCTCGTCTCCTAATTAGATCTGTCACCCGGCAGAGAAAAGACTCCAAACCACAAAATGAGTCACGTCTTTCTGAGATTTAAATACAGAATATGAGTGTTTGTGTGAAAAGATGACTAATAAACACCTTTTAACGGTTTTCTACGGTTACTTTTTTCTTTTGGTAAGACAAACGTAGTTTTTAAAGATGTTTTTTCATACCTGCTGACCGATAATGTTTGTCTTTCCAAAAGAAAATGTAATATTATTTGATCACAAAGACAAAATGAACATATTTAATACTGTAGATTTATTTTCCATTTGAAGAGCTTTAGCTGTGAGCTGACGAGGACCTTACAAACAGGAAGCAGACGGTTCTCACTGTTGTTTGATTCTCTTCTCATTGTGCCTTTTTATTCTTTCTCTTTCCATCATGTTGAACCTCCACTGTCTCTTGTTCCCTTCTTTTACCTTACAACTGTATTTTTGTCCTCCGGTCTCCTGTTTTGTGTTTTTCATCCTTCCATCACCTTCTCATTATTTTAATCTCTCTACTGTTTTTTCTCTGTCCTTTCTCCCCATTTCTTCTTTTCTTCATTTATTCACAACCATCTTTTCTTTTATTAATAATAGTCTTTATGTTTAAATTTGGTCAAAACTCCGTCCTTCCTCCATATTTCTGTATGTATCTTTTATCCTGTTCTTCTCACTCCCCCATCTGTTCTCCTCAGTCTGCTCCTTCCATCTTCCCTCTCTCCATTTTTCTTTCCGTCCCTCTCTCCATCACCCATTTTCTCATCTCCTCTCTTCAGCTTTTGTGCCTGCAGTCACCCAGTTGGTGTCCATGTGTCATGGCTCTGTTTGCGCCTGAAAACAACAGCTGAATAAGCACACGCTCACACACAGGGACAACACACACGTCACACAGCTGCACAGTCACCAGCAGAAACCTGCTATTGTTGAAGCTCATTTAACAGCTGAGCAGCAGCATTTAAAGGTAAAAGTCCTCAGACGACGTGCTCACGGATCCCAGAATAAAATCATTCCCGCTGCAGATGCGTGCTTTCTAGTTTGTGCCCAAACCTATTTCCAGAGATGAGGTCTTCTGGTTCCTGCCTCACTAACTGCAGGATCACGTTACAGGAAGTACAGTGTTTGTGTCTGCTCCTTGTAGAGTTCCTGGTGGCTCATCAGCTTTACTTTTATTGGTGAAGAATCGTTTCGGCATTTAGATCCTCCACTAGAGGGCAGTAGACATGTACACCACTAGACATGGCGGGTTTCTGATGAAGGCACTAATCCTGATACTCCATCTTGTTTTAGGATTCAAAATTACATTTGCTTCATTGTTGTTGGATACTGGCAGCTTGGGGCGTCAAACGAACCAGACCAATAAGTCCGTGAATCTGTTTCTGACCTGCTTTCATTAGTAATGTTTTAATGGCCACCGTACACGGCTACACACAGAGTTAGCTTCAGACTGCATCTTAGAGCCATCAGAGTAAACCAGCCAATCAGCACGCAGCTAATTTCATATTCTTGGTCAAATGGACGGGGAAAACCAGTCTTTAGGACTTTCATGGAGTTGTGTTTGTCCTTTAGGGCCATTTTCCATAGGGCCAAAGTTCCATAGAGGCTCAAAGAACATTTCCATTAGTAGAAAAATGGTTGTAGAATCCTTTAAGGTCAGAATTGAAGTGAATTTGTGACGATGACTGATGTAGAAAAGGGTAATGAGCTAAAACGGTCATGTCTGAATGAGCCCACATCTAAAGTGAATTGTAGCCTTCTTAAAACGTATTTGATCGTGTAAATGTTACGTTACAACCTTTTAAATTGACCATCTTCTTTTGCACCTGATAGCTGAAGAGTCCTGTGGGACATTTAAGCCTTTCTTCCTGTTTGCTGCAGAGGCTGTAGCAGGATAACTGCTCCTCGTCTTAAAAGAAAGACAAACTTTGACTTTGCATTAACGACTAATCAGTCACTCAGAATCTTTCAGAGGCAAACTGCAACCTGATCACGTTAAAAGTGTAAACCTCCCACCCAACCTGCACCGTGGTGCCGTTCCAGGCTCTAGAGTGACACGTTTTTGTAACGGCTGATGACTCCACAGCTCCGGTCCCACTAAAGGAATGCCAGCTATGTGGCCTAATGGGGCCACAGGAGGCTTAACAGTCCGGTGGCACAGCCATGAAGAAGAACTGCTCTCTAGAATGTCTGAAAACCGTGCAGGACATTAGCAGTGTGGCGATGCGTTCAGTGTGAGTAAAACAACACAGCGTTCATCCTGCTGGCTGGAGTTTCATCCTGAGACCACAGTTAGTTCTGGGTAAATGGATCATAAATCGTTGTCTTAAGCTGGTTTTACTACATCATTAATGAGTAACACTTTCACAACAGGGTTTTCTCTTTATCTTAGCTTTATTTGGCTTTTAAACATCCTAAAGTGAAGCTGGTTGAAGTGGACGTCTTCTAGAGATGGTTGGTCTCATTTTTCCTCTTTCACGTCTCTAACAGAAAAGGCTCCGGTGGCGGACGCTGAGGAGGTGCAGAAGGCGGACATCTCCTCCACGGGGCAGGGCGTCATCGATAAAGACACACTTGGCCCAATGATGTTGGAGGTAAGTTTCACCAAAACTCCTTCTCCACACCAGGAGGAAGAAGGTTTAAAAGGTCAAAGCAGTGATGATTTAATTCTCGTATTATAAACACGTCTCATGGCTCTTTTAACAAGGTGTACCTCAGGGATCTGTACTTGGTCAAGAGAAATGTTCGAATAAACACACTTTTACCATAAAATATAGAATTATATTACTATAAATGGAAAGAGCTGGTTGTCGTCTGGTAGGTATTACTAATAAAGCTTGGACTCATTTCATTTATTTTTGCATTACTTTTTTTTTCGAATGATTTTTGAACAAATTATTCGATTATAATTCAGATTATTGCAGTTCAAAACCAGTTACTTTATTTGTACTCCAAAACAATTGTAATTTATAAATAAATAATTACTGTAAATATAATTTTTTTACTTTCAGTTCAGTCTAGGTGCAATTCTAAAAATGAAAATTATTATCCAATTAATTGTAATTCAGTCATATATTAAAAAATAAGATTTATTTAGTCTCTTCAGCTGATTAAATTCAGAGTAAATTTAGTTAATTGCAGTTATTATGTCCATCCAATCAAACACAAAGACAACATGTCCTACTGAATCAGCAGTTATTTCAACTCAAGTTTTGCTTTCACTCTTATTTTTTAGTGTTTTCTCGCTCTGTTTGGTGTTTTATTGGCTCTAACCTGCAGGTCTTCGGTCAAAGTCTGTCAAGTCTATTGGATTGCAGTGAACTTTGATTATTGTTTATAACTTTTTAGAGGAAACGATACAAAATGTCAGAATCACAGCAGTTCAACAGAACAAAATGCACATTTTAAATATGAAGCCCAACTTTAGCAAAGCTGCCAGTGTTTTGTGTTGCTGCTTGAAGCGTTTGGAGCTCGTTTCTGACTGGAACCAGCATCACACACAGAGATAGGAGGTCAGAGTTCCTCTGACCAACAGGAACGTTGTCATCAAGCTGCCTGAACTTCTGCATGTGCACGAGTGTGAGGTGACGTTTACCAAGAGGTATAAATACCGTTGGGAAAAGCCAGATTAGAATAAGAGGAGAGGACTCACACACACACACACACACACACACACACACACACACACACACACACACACACTAAATATAGCATTAGCAGCAGCTTCTGCTGAAGTGTCTGCTTGGAGTCTGAAAGATAAACATCAATGTAACCAAGATCATTTCCATTCTATGCAAATCCACCCTGGTGCACGGATGGACGTGCACTAATGAGGCAGTTTGCACATTTGTGTAGAAAATACGGAATGGAAAAGAACAAAAGGATGGAGAAGCACGTGCAAATGGTGCTAACATGCTCGTTGTGGGTTAAGTTAATCAGGATAAGGAAAACTTTGTTTTTCTTTCAACACAAGAAGTTTTATTTCATGTATTCCAGAATACTTTATTGATTTCAGAGTGAGAAACATGTCAAACATCCATTGTTTGGGTTTTTCTGGTATTCTTCTCATCCTTTACAGAGAAAGGGATTGTGGGTATTCAATGGAAGCCATCAGTCCTTTATTGACAGCTACAAACAAACATTCTCATAAAAGTTGTCTTGAGCGGGAATACGTTGGGAGGATATTTTTAGTTTATTTTTAACATCTTATATCTTTTGCATCCATTAAATCTTGATCGTTCCTGCCTGCTTCATCATTAATTCTCCGTATCTCTCTTCCTCCTCATCCTCCCCTTCTCCCCTCCTTCAGGCTCTGGACGGCTTCTTCTTTGTCGTCAACATGGAGGGCAACATCGTGTTTGTGTCGGAGAACGTCAGCCAGTATTTACGCTACCAGCAGGAGGAGCTGATGAACACCAGCGTCTACAGCGTGCTGCACGTTGGAGATCACGCCGAATTCATCAAGAACCTCCTGCCTAAAAGTCTGGGTGAGACGCTCGTGAGCTTCACTGGTTAAGAAGAGAATCTTTCACTGTCTTTAAATGTATCAAACATTGTTTTTATGTACTTTGCCAAAACTTTTTTATCAATTGGAACAGAGTTGGACTCTGATTTCCTCATGAATGGAAAGTTTCAGAATATCCCTTTCTATAACGACTAAAACAGCTGTTGACCTGCCAGTTAAAGAGGCAGTTTTGGCTTGCTTTTAGCACCCCCTAGTGTCCGTTAGTGAAACCAAAAGTGAAACTTATCTCCTCGCTGTGCGTTTGGCTTTTTAACACCTTATGCTGGTCACAGAGGGCGGTGGGGGTCCGAGTGACATTTCATTGACCCTGTAAAGGGTCATTTTAGCACAAACTGGCTCAAGAACATGATTTAAAAAGATGCATTGTTTGCTTTAAAGGGTTAATGTGTCTCAGCTAACTTCAATAAATAGAAATTAAACCAACAGGATTATATATAAAGGCACATTTTTTATCACGTTACTTATTTTTACAGATAATTTAATGAAAACTGAAATAGTCAGGTTTTTATTTTATTTTTTTGCATATTTTTGCATAAATCCAAACAACACTTTTGCAAAAGATAGTTTAAAACTTGCTAAAGGAAAAAAATAACAGGACATAATTAAAATTTTGAACATTAGTTTTAATTAGTGGAATGGGAATCACTGAGGTTTGGAGTCATGTGATGTTAAACATTAGGCACCAATGAAAGTCATTTCAAAACCTGAACCGAGGAGCGACTGTGAAACAATAATGTAAAAAACAATAAAAAGCTCTGAGGCCAATTCTCACAAACAGATCAAACAAGTTTAACTTTTCCAGATGAGGAGTGTTTAGTTTAGACGGATAAGCAGCATTCCTGCTGAAAGAGCGTATCTTATCTGGGAAACATGCTGCTGGTGCTTTCAGCAACATCATCATTGTTGAGTTACACCCTCACATCTACAATATTCACCTGTTATCCACAAAAATACTTCAAGGTACTACAACAACCCAAAAACACACATTACCAAACAGTTCACCAAAGAAGGGGTAAAAATATCAAATGTTTTTAAGTTGGAAGTCCTGATTTTAATCTGGCATAATCTGAAGAGTTGAATCTGTTCTATTTGAACCCATTTGGGATTAAAGCACTTGATGTGTACCAGCTGAATAACAGTTAATAAAACAACATTAAAGGGGCATTTCAGCCATTTTAAAGTGTGTTTCTAGGTAGAATCAGCCTCTGTTCAGAGAAATAGTTCAACAGGACTGATGAGCTGTTGGTTTATCCAGAAATAGCCTAAATATATTTTAGTTATAGCTTCAATTTCATTATTTCTATTATCCTTCTAGTCTCTGTTGAGTCAATAATCGATTATTTTAGCAGAAACTATCCTAAAATAGCCTTTGAATGCACTTTTTATCCCCCTATGGATATGGAATATCAGAGCGTTTTCCTAATTTCCTCCTCTGGTTTCTCTGGTTTCCAGTCAACCACCGCAGCGCTGACTCCTCCACCAGGAACAGCCACACCTTTAACTGCCGTATGTTGGTCAACCCCCACACTGACGGCGAGGCTCGGCTGACCCCCGATCAGCCGGACGCGGCGCAGCAGAAGTACGAGACCATGCAGTGTTTTGCTGTCTCTGAACCAAAGTCCATCAAAGAGGAAGGGGAAGGTAAAGTTTTTCTTTTATCTGCTGGACTCGTCCTTTCCTCCTCTCTCCAGTATGCATCATTGTTTTGGTTTTGATACATTTCCATCTCTTTCTGTCCCTTAATCCTTTCACTGGGTTGGCTTTTTCACCGCTCGGTGGACTTTTTCTCATCTTCTTCATCTTTCCATCCCGTTCTGATTTTCTGTCACTTTCCCATCAATCCTCCCAGCCCTGCCCTCCGAGTCTCCCGTGTCCTGTCCTCCTTCCGTCACCACGTCTCTCTACTTTCCCTCCCTTCCACTGGGAGAGACTAATTAGTGTGTGGCACTTTGTCAGCTTCCCATCTAATCCAATCACACACACATGCACACGGGGGAGAAGAATGTGTCTGCCACTCTAATTTTAGACGTCTGACAACCAGATACTGGACCGATCCCGTCTCCGGCACGAGGAGGATATCTGGTGGACAGACTCGGGGCTGCAGCCGAGTCTCTCTGCTTTAACACGTGTGTGGATTTGCCCAAGATTCACATGTCTGAAAGTTATTTGGGTGGTGGAGGCTCTGCTTGCCCTCGCAAAAAACCTGCAATTTATAAAACGGACAGTGGGAAGGTGATAGTGGAAGATGAACTGCTAAACTTTATTGTAGTGAAGATGAAAACGCTCAGTCATGATGAAATTGTTTTGTTGGCCACCAACAATCTCTCATCAGCGTGGATTGAGGAATCCAAGCGGCTTCTGTTTGATGTGGGCCCTGATACTACAATACGATGTGTTGTGCACAAGGGCCCGCAGAAGGACATTAATAATATTAAGGCATGTCTGAAAGTGCTTAATGAATGTGGAGAAGATATCCCGAAGTTCGTCTCTCATTATTTAGATGAGCTGCCACCTGTCGGATTTGGAAATATGGATGCTTCTGCACTGCTTGGTCGGATGGAGCAGCTGAACCAGGAAGTATCTGACCTGCCGAGATCATTGGAAGTGCAGCTGGAGGTGAATGAGAATCTTGGAGCAGCAGTTGCGGCCATGGATCGTAGAGTGGCAGTGGTAGAGAAATGCTTTGGAACTGCGGATGCTGGCGCGGTACGGCAAGGCGAGTGCAGACCAACGCACTCGGATAGCTCGGAGAAGACCAAACGGGCTCCCATTGAGGAAAGCTGTCCCCTTGGGTTGGATACCGGGATTGCCAGCACCTCTGAAGGGGGAGTAAAGGAGCTGGGGGGTCCCGGTCAGCGACGGGAGTCTCCCGAAGTTGCTGTGACATCACCACGATCATCGCTACATTCCCCTCAGTGGAGCGTTGTAGTGAGAGAAGGACGGAAAAAGACGGGGCCTTTACAAGAGAAGATTCCATCAAAACAGCACAGTAAGCAGAGAAAAGTCGGAATAATTGGAACTGGCACGGAGAGTAACATTGGTGTGGTGAAAACGAAACTAGTGAAGGTGTTTGCCACAAAGTTTTCTCCTACGCTGGATGCAGATACGCTCCGTGATTATCTATCTGGGAGGCTGGAGAATAAAACGGTGACGTGTCACAAGATTGAGTCGGCTCATAGTAGGTATGGCTCTTTTCATATCACTGCTGAATGTAACAATGTTGCAGACATGGACGACCCAAAGCTTTGGCCAGAGGGGATTTATGTTCGCCGTTTTTATGAGGCTCGGGGCTTTAAAGCTCCTGAGGGGAGGAGTGAACTGCTACGCCAAGATATACCTGCAGGTCCACATGAGAGCAAGACAGCATAACTGTTATGATATAATTGCTCCTCTTTCCTGATGGACATCTGTGTTGTATCATACAACGCGCGTGGGCTGCGTATGGGCCACACTGAAATGGATAAACCACGTCGTGTTGTTGTGGATAAATTGATGGAGGGCTGTGACATTCTGTGCGCAGGAGACGTTTTTAGCAACTCAAGATCTGGAAGGATTGAATTCTATGCATATGGACTTTCATGGTGTTGGGGAGTCAACAACTGATTTAAGTACTGGAATTATTCGGGGAAGGATGGTGAATGTTATAAGACTGGGAGTTGATTGGGCTATTGGAATTGAGTTGTGCTGCAATGATAAGAAGATAATATTTTTGAATGAATACACACCTTATGAGAGCTCATAAAATGAGGATGAGTATCTTAGCAGATTGGCATTTGTTTTGGCCTTCATTCAGGACAACCCTTCTACTTGCGTTTATGTGGTTGGAGACATGAATGCAGATGTAAATGATGCCAACTCACTATTTGGCAATCATCTACTCCAGTTTTGTCATGATAGTGGTATGGTTTTATCTAGCAGATCACTTCTGCCTAAGGGGAGCTTCACGTATATTAGTGAGGCCTTGGCTAGACCACTGTGTCAGTACGGTGGATGCTCATGACTCTATCAGTATGATGAACATTGATTATGAGCTGGCTACCACAGATCATATACCTTTTCGAATGACACTGAACACGGGCAAGCTACCAATGCTGCTGCCTGTGGATAGTGGTATTGGTGGATTGGTCAAAACTATCTACTACAGATCTTTATAAATATGTTAATCATACTGATGAGTTGTTGGGTAAAATCAAGGTTCCAAAAGATGCTTTATTATGTCGGGATATGAACTGTAAAAGTGAAGTACATCAGAAGGAGCTATGTCTTATGTATGAAACAGTTGTTGAGTCTCTAAGTACGGCTTCTGGTATTATGTATAAACGTCAGGTTGAAAGGTATCGGGGGAGGCCAGGCTGGAAGGTTTATGTGGAGGAGCTTCATGCAGAGGCACAGTGTGCATTTAAGAAATGGGTAGAGTCTGGCAAGACTAGGCATGGCCCGATATTTGAGAATAAGAAATGCACAAATGCTCGATTTAAATATGCACTTCGCTATATTAAAAGGAATGAGAACACTTTGAGGGCAGAATCACTTTCTAGAAAGTTGCAAAATAATAATGTTAATGACTTTTGGAAAGAGATCAAAAACTATCAATAATTGCAGAACAACACTTCCATTCAATATTGATGGGGTGTGTGGTGCTGAAGAGATTGCAAAGCTATGGCGTGATAAATATTCTGAACTGCTGAATTGTATAAAAAGCACAGTACCTGTAGTGAATAACATAGAGTTCAATGATGATGTTAGTGTTACCACTGCAGAAATCTATGAAGTGATCCTGAAGTTGAAAGATAATAAAGCTGAGCATATAAAGTATGCCAGTAAGAAATTGTGCCCTCTAGTGGCAATGTGTTTTTCAGGATTTTTTGTACATGAAGGCTGCCTGACTCCATGCTCTCTGTTGTTCTAGTGCCCGATATCAAAGATAAAGTGGGGAAGCTAAACAGCTCTGACAACTATAGACCAATAGCTTTGGCCAGTGTTGTGTCTAAAGTCCTGGAGATGGTGTCATTGAATAGGCTTGAGAGATATGTCCTGATTTCAGACAATCAATTTGGTTTTAAACGAAATCATGGAACTGACTTGTGTATATTTGCACTAAAGGAAATTCTAGATAAATATAAAAGGCAAAATACCACAATGTTTAGATGCTTCATTGATGCCTCCAAGGCATTTGATCGTGTGAATCATGAGAAATTATTTCAAAAGCTAGTTGATAGTGGGGTTCCTGGATTTTTAATTAGGATTTTGATCTACTGGTGCACCCATCAGACAATGAGAGTGAGATGGAGGAATGTGCTTTCAAATCCATTCCAGGTGACCAATGGGGTTCGTCAGGGTGGAATTCTATCTCTTTTCCTATTTAATATGTATGTAAACGATCTGTCTCTGATATTAAATGCAACTGATACAAGATGTAGGATTGGTGAACTATTAGTCAACCACCTCATGTATGCAGATGATTGGTCATCTTCAGTCCATATAGTGCTGGTCTCCAACAACTCCTGAGAATATGCAGTGAGTACGGTGCAAACGTTGACATAAAATACAATGCAAAAAAAGCAAGCTTATGATATTCAGAAGTAGAGAAGACAGGAGGTTAACATTTCCTGATTCCTACTTGTCGAACGTTGCTCTTGATGTGTGCAGTGAGGTCACTTATTTGGGCCATGTTATTGATGATGTCAGCGGAGGAAGCTGTATGCCCAGGCAAATACACTGGGAAGAAAGTTGGGCATGTGCTCCATAACAGTGAAGATTTTACTTTTTAAAGCTTACTGTTCATCTATCTATACTGCCCACCTGTGGTGTAGATATAAACAAAGTAGTATTAAAAAACTTATGGTGGCTTATAATGACAGCATGAGATTAATGCTGAAATACTCGAGCTCCAGTGCGTTTGTCAGTGTTGGGGTGCCTACCTGCTCTGCTGTCTTAAGAAACGTGATGTATGGTTTCTTGTGTGGTTACTGGGTCACAGAATGGCATTATTGATGGGTCAACCCTGTCTGCAGTTCTGTTCGATTCACATTAAAGTTGTGGAATCACTGGCGGAATTGTTTGTATGTTAGACATTGAACATGTTATTATTTATTGTGTTTTATACTGTTTTTTTATTGATGATGTTTTTAATTGTTGTTTTTTATTGTGGATTTTTTATTGTTGTGTTTTTTATCATGTGTTGGTGTGTTGGTTTTTTGTATATGGATCCCCCTGGGTCTAAAAAAACAATAAAGTAAAGTAAAGTAATAAGAATTATTATTATTATTATTATTATTATTATTATTATTATAAAACTAATAAAAAACACAGATTCACAACAAAATTACTCAAAAAAACTCCATTAACCAAACCAGGAAAAGGCTAAATTTGCTTATTAACAACAAATCAAACCCCAAAGTTTAGATTTGAAGCTTGTTTTTGGTAAGAACTTTATTTTGATTTCAATATTAAGTCGACTCCATCATTTGGATGTTTTAGTAATAATCCATCCATCCATCCATCCATCCATCCATCCATCCATTTTCATCCGCTTATCCAGAGTCGGGCCACGGGGGCAGCAGCCTTAGCAGAGAGGCCCAGACTTCCCTCTCCTCAGCCACTTGGACCACCTTTTCCGGGGAATCCCAAGGCGTTCCCTGGCCAGCGGAGAGACATAGTCCCTCCAGCGTGTCCTGGGTCTTCTTTTGGGTCTCCTCCCAGTTGGACGTGCCCAGAAAACCTCACCAGGGAGGCGTCCAGGAGGCATTCTAAATAGATTCCTGAGCCACCTCAACTGGCTTCTCTCGATGTGGAGGAGCAGCGGATCTACTCTAAGCCCCTTCTGAATGACCGAGCTTCTCACCCTATCTCTAAGAGAGAACCCAGACACCCTGTGGAGAAAACTCATCTCAGCCGCTTGTATCTGTGATCTCGTTCTTTTGGTCACTACCCAAAGCTCGTGGTGAGGGTAGGAACATAGATCAACCGGTGAATCGAGAGCTTCGCCCCCCAGCTCAGCTTTAGTGATCAACTCACCTCCTAAATGAGAATTTTTAAGACATTTTGTAAATTTTCATCCTCAACTCTAAAAAGTATTTCCATTATTGAGTCTCCTGGTAATTTATTATTCTCATGGCTCTTTTATGAAGTTCTTTTCTGTAAATAACTGCATTATTCTTCTTCACATTTAGATTTCCAGTCATGTCTCATTTGTGTGGCAAGAAGAGTTCCTGTGAAGGAGAGGCCGGTGATGCCGACGTATGAGAGCTTCACCACACGGCAGGACCTTCAGGGTAGGTCCAGACCACAGGGTCTTCAATCTGTGGTTCTGGGGCCACACGCGGCTCTTTGGTGCTTTTTCCCGGTCCTTCCTCTGTGACAGAATGATGCTGCTATTACAAACAGGAGATTGGTTTGCTCTGATCGAGCTGCTTGTTCTTCACACAGCGTGATATTTACTCTAGAATCCATCAGAAAATCCACCTTTATTTAAACACATTTGAGCAAAAGGACAATAAAGAGCAGTTTTACACAGATTAAAATCTACAAAAGGATGGCAACTTATTCTGATTACAGTCAGAACTAGAACTACAGAAACCTGGATAACTAATTACCTACGGGCTTAATAAGGTTTAATCTGATTATTTATCAGGACTTTTATTCTGGAGGGGGTAGTAATGAACTTTCTGCAAATATGAAAATAATTGAAGTCAACAAAACGTCTCTTTTCCCTCCTCCTATGTGTGGTAACATCTAGATGTTTTTAATAAAGTCAGTAAATTAGATCTTTATCGAACTAAAAAATTTAATTTTGCTTGTTTCTGTTTACAAAATCAAAATCTATTTCCCAAACCTAAGAACTTCTTCATCAGAACAAACTTACACGTTAACTGGAACATTCACTGATCTCCAGCTGCTCTGTTTTACAAAACGTTTAAATAAATCTTTGTAGAAGGTTTAACGATTCTCCCAAAATGGTTTGATCTTGAGTTTTATAACTAAAGACTGGGACGACCGCGTAGATTTAGATTGTTTCTGCATCATTTTATTGTTTTTGACTAGGTGCATCAAAGCCCAGGTCTCCTTAGCTTTAACTAAGGTACGGACCTCAGACCTAACCCTGTGCTGCAGCATTAATAACCGTGTCGTTGTGTTTACTGACTTTAACTGGAGCTAAAACTCGGTTCGACGAAGCCTGTAAATCTGATCTTATGCTGTGTGTCCAGGTAAGATCACATCGCTGGACACCAGTGTGCTGCGGGCATCCTCCAAGCCGGGCTGGGAAGACCTGGTTCGACGCTGCATCCGGAAGTTCCAGCTGCAGAGTGATGGAGACACGTCCTTAGCCAAGAAACACCACCAAGAAGGTTCCGAAATAATAAATTAAACGCTTCCTGGTGAAACTTCAGATGAACTCAGTGGTGTGTTTTCTATCTAACACACGCTAAGTGTGGTTTTTCTGTTTGTGACTTTCCAGTGATGACCAGCGGCCACGCGCTCAGCCCTCTGTACCGCTTCCCCCTGGCGGATGGCACCATGGTGTCCGCTCACACAAAGAGCAAACTGGTCCGGTCTGCAGCCACCAACGAGCCGCAGCTCTACATGTCCATTCACATCCTGCAGAGGTATCACTCGTTCCTCACTTACACCAGGATAAAGTTCCAGGAGCCAGAAATTCCTACTATCTAGCCCAGTCTCGTGTCCCTCTCCATGAACCAGCAGTTGGAAAACCAAAGCACTGGATGCAGACAGGAACAGCTGCATGTCTTCTGATTCAGCTCCAGTTTTCCACACAAAGAGAAATTTCTGTGTTTTTGTTCTTCCAGGGAAAACCATGGAAGCATGATTTCCGACATGCCCAGTGGCCAGGAAGTGGGAAAGTCACTGACCCCGACTAGCATGAGTGGGACCTTTCCTTCACCTGATGTCACCAGCAACACCCATCACTCCACATCAGCCTCTGGCACCCCCGGGCGTGGTTTCGGAGCTGCGTCGGGACGGGCGACCACGCCTCAGGGAAACTGCCATGCTCTGAAGCTGGGCAGCCCTTCAGCCCAGGGAAACCCCAGCATCACCTCTGGGGCTCCCGGTGCCATGTTGTCACCACGTCATCGCCAGAGCCCCAGCACGGCGGCGAGCAGCAGCAGCAGTTCCAGCAGCCCTCACCTCCTCCAGCATCCTGGCTCTTTTTCTCCTGCAGCCGGCCTGCACTCACCACCATCTGTGTGCAGCAGCACAGGAACCAGCCAGAGTTTTAACTCCCTTAGCGCACTGCAAGCTCTCAGCCAGGGCCACGGGATCTCTCCCATCACTGAGGAACAGCATCCAGAGTCCCCTGACCCAAAACCAGAAGCTCTCCAGAGTCTACCACACAGTGCCAACACTGGTAACCAACTCTCCAAGAGCAGTCCCAGTTTAGAGGCTGACTTTTTTGGAACTTTTGAAGAGCAGGAAGTGTTTTTGTCATCCCAAAGCCAGGATGGAGCTCTGGGTGAGGGGAAGGATGGGGATCCTGATGCCCCGGGAGGTAACGAAGAACTTGGCGATGCCCCAAACCAGCATCTAAACACCAAAGGCCACACCAAGCTGCTCCAGCTCCTCACCACTAAGCTAGAACCCTCTGATCCCTGCTCACCTACAGAGGCCATGGGGGATGAGCAGAACTGTAAGGACCAGCTGTGTGGGGCTGGGCATAACAACCAGTCCACCTCCTTAAAGGAAAAACATAAAATCCTCCACAGGTTGCTGCAGAACAGCACTTCGCCGGTGGAGTTGGCCAAGCTAACAGCTGAGGCTACTGGGAAGGACCCCATTGGTCCAGAGTCTGCCTCTGGGGACAGCATGGCTGCTCTCAGTGAACTCTGCACCAAGCAGGAGCCGGGGAGCCCCAGAAAGAAGGACAACGCACTGCTTCGTTATCTTTTGGACAGGGACGATAACGGCATTCTCGACAAAGCCATCAAGATGGAACCCGCTGAGCGACTGAAACTCACCGGCATTAAGACGGAGAAGCAGGAAGTGGGTTTTAATTTAACGGATCAGGTAAGAATTTCAGTTAGTCGTCAGGAAAATCTTTCATTTTAGCTTTGTGCGTGTTACACTTTTACTTTTCTAAAGCTAAAATGCAACAGAAAAGGTCCGAATTCAGTCAAATTTAGTAAAAAAGTGTCAAATAAAAACATTCAGATCCTGAATTCTCTCACCCACCAGCTAATAAGGTATAGCCTAACATAAACCAGGACACATGAAACTGGCTTTTTCTTTACTGAATATGTTCTAAAACCTGGTGCAACACAGAATGAGCAGCGTTCACCAGCTCAGCACGAACGTTTCTTCATCTTTAGGAGCAAACTAATATAAAGTAGAGAAAGCAAGGGATTTCTCAGGGCTGGCTTTTGATGACATCACATTTAGATTATCATTATTATTAAAAAAGCCCAGATCATCAACCGTCCACCGCCGTGTTTGATGGTTGGAATGAGGTCTTTGTGCTGATTTTCTCCGGGTTTTTTGTGGAAAATCACGAGTCGGTGTGTGACTCGTGTTGTCGGCACTCTGCTGAAGCTGCCAGTTCGTCCTTTCATCAAAACTGTGGAAGGTTTTTTGTTTAAATGTAATAAAGATAATGTGAATGTCACCTTTAGTTTGTGTGTGTGTGTGTGTGTGTGTGTGTGTGTGTGTGTGTGTGTGTGTGTGTGTGTGTGTGTGTGTCCTACTGTACATCACATATGACCTCATTAGTGCCTGCAGTTTATTTTTAGCTCCTCTTCTATTCATCAGCCAAACGCCGTAGGAAACCATCTCTGCCTGTTCTGTGCGTGTGTGTGTGTGTGTGTGTTCATCGGACCTGAACAGCTTTTCTTTAAAACCCCTTTTTCTTTGTTACACAAGACAATAAATAATATTTTTACACATTTTCAGTGTTTTAAATTGAACCTGCTGCAGTTATTCATTTATTTGTTTATTTTTTAGGTTTTACTTTTGGATTTTTGTAAAACTGACCTCCAGATTCAGGTTTTTCTCTGTAAGTGAAACCAAACAGGACGTTTTTATAGACGGTGAACTCAGAGTGGTGCATTCACTAAAGGAACAGCAGGAACCCGGAGCAGGTGACAGGCTGTGACTGTTACTGGTTGCTTTCAGGCCTCTGAGCTGGAGGACCTGCTGGATGACCTGCAGAGTGACGACCAGCAGCAGCACCTGTTCCCCAGCCAGCCTCCATCCTCTTCATCTTCCTCATCAGCTGTGCCACCTGGCTCTTCTGTGGACAAGCAGACCATCATCAGTGACATCCTGCAGATGAACGACAGCAGCGGCTCCCCCAGCCAGCACAGACCCTTCCCCCCCCTCTGCTCTGCGAGTACGTCTGATGTTTGAGCGATTTGATCGTTTTACAGCCTGAGAGTCGTTTGATAACATTTGAACGTGTTTGTGTTTTGGTCCCGGCAGGTTTTAACGGCGCCAGACCGGAGCAGCCGGGTCAAGGTGCTCCTCCAGTCAGGAGCATGTCTCTAGACAGCAGCATGGGCACGAGTCCCACCAGGCCTCTCCCCCCTCAGCACAGGAACAAAGCTCCCTACTCGCTACTACAGCAGCAGCAGCAAGGCATGATGGGAACTCATTCCATCATGAGCAGCCAGGCTGGGATGGCCAACACAGGTCAGGCAGAACTAGTTCTATAAGTAGATTTCTTTCCTGGATTCAGAAATGTGTTGATTAAGATTTCATTATTAAATCAGGCATCCGGGGCTCCATGCAGCAAGGCTGGGGACCCCAGGGGTCACTAGGGGCCCCCGTGGGGCCAATGATGGGGCAGGGAGTTAGTCGCATGGTCCCCCACCCTCTGTCCACTAGAGGCGGCGCTCCACCTGCATCCAGAGCCATGGCCAACATGGGGATGATGGGAAACGGTGCGAACACAAACTAAAGTCGCCGCTAACAAAGCGTGTGCTGATTCTGATCGTGTCTGTGCGTCTGTCATCCCGTGTAGACCTGGACATGTCGGCCCCTCCCTACCACCCTCAGCACGCGCCGCCCAATCAGACGGCTCCGTGGCCCGACCGGATGATGATGGATCACTATGGAAACCAGAGCAGGTTTGGATTCCAGCTTTTGAGAAGAGTTGGTTTGAGCTGAGCTAGGCATGACCGTGCGTTACCTCGCAGGTCGCTGTACGGTGTTCCCCAGGAGGACGGGATTGGTTGCTGTGGTTCGGGGCCTGAAGGCCAGACAGATGAAGGTGCTCTGCTGAGTCAGCTGTGCTCTGTACTGAAGGACTATGAGGGTCTGGAGGAGATTGACAAGATGCTGGGAATCCCCACGCTGGCAGGACAGGTGAGTTTTCTTCTTCTAGATGTCCATGTCCACATGTCCTGTATACATCACAGCTCTTTAACGCATCCATCTGTCCACCTACAGGGTCCTCTGTCAGACCAGGACCAGTACCTGGGCTCCTCAGAGCCTCCACCCAACCTGAAGCCTCCTCTCTACAGTCAACACTACGGCGGGCAGCAGAGCTATGGCGGTATGCCTCCAGACAGCGGCTATCCTGCTCCACCCATGGGCCACATGGGGTCCCAGAGGATGGCTCCTACAGGTTACCACCCCATGATGAGGATGCCTGGAGGTCCCGGACCGCGGCCCCCTGCCATGAGACCTGGGGGGTCCAATCCAATAGTCCCACCTCAACCCAACAACCTGAGGCTCCAGCTGCAGCAAAGACTCCAGGCCCAGCTGGTAGGTGGCATCAGACGTCTGTTTTTTTTCCTCCTGCTGGTGATGGGGAAAAAACCCATTAGGGACCACCTTAAGTGATTTCCATAGGTGAAAATCCGGCTGTGGTCTAATGAACATCAAAATATGAGCTGAATTAAACAGAAAGGAACGTGTTACTAGTCAGCCTTCTGGAAGAAGGATCCATGGCTTCTTGTTATCAGAACCTTTGGACTTTTTTTTAAGTGCATATTTTGTGAGTGAGGCTGCCCCCTGGTGGAGGAAGTAGGTTAAACAGTTTAACAATGATTACAAACCAGATCATTTTGACTTGAACTATGGAGAAAATTAGATAAAACCTCAAAATAAAAGTGACTGTCAGGATTAATGAACCAGGAGTTCACATATCACAACCGATTTCAGCTTCATTATCAGGTTTAACCCTCCAAACTCATAATCAACCAACTTTTGAACACTATTATTAGACTCCAAAACTCCTGCATATCAATAATAATATATATTTATTAAGTGAATATTGATAAGCTAACAACTTCTACATAACATTAAAGTATCACTGTGCTAAATGCCTGATGCATGTTATTCAGAATTTAAGGATTTTACCCATGTTTTGAGTTCTGCATTCAGAATATACCATTTAAGAACTAGACAATGAGTTCAGTAACTGCAGAATTTGAAAATGTAAAATCCTGAACTTGACTAATTTAACAAAAAATTCACTTAATACGACAAATTTGACTCTTTGAATATTTTCTTTGAATCGGTTTTTCAGCATCCTCTCTAATCCTGTGTCTTCTTTAACGTCATTCAGAACCGTCAGCCAATGGTGACCCAGATGGGCGGAGTCTCCAACATGAATCTACCTCTAAGGTCCAACGTACCCACCCAGGTCAGCTGCTTTCATCAACACACACACACACACACACACACACACACACACACACACACACACACACACACACACACCTCTTATGTGAATCCTTTTCTCCTGCAGGGGAATATCAACGCCCAGATGCTGGTCCAGCGTCAATACCTCACCAACCACCTCCGCCAGCGCCAACAGCAGCAGCAGCAGCAGCAGCACGTACACCAGCAGCGTGCCATGATGATGCGAACGCCGGGCATCAACCTGCCACCCAACATGCCCAGTGGAGGCGCTGCTCCCACTCCGATGCCCATGGGCGGCACCAACCCACGGGTACCACAGAGCAACATGCAACGGTTTCCCTACCCGGCCTCCAGCTACGGTACCGGCCTGCCCTCTCCTCCTCCTCCTCCTCATCCCGGATCCTCCAGCCCCTTCTCCTCCCCTCTCTCCCCCAGTCATCTCCTGGCAAGCCAGGGCATGATGGGAAATGTGGGTGGGCAGTACAGTGGTGTAATGAGCCCGTCATCACAGCACAGTGCCTTCCAGTTCAGCAGCTCAGGTCTGTTCTTCATGGAGGATGTGGTTCCGCCATTACACATCTTTGCTTTTCTGTTTAATTGTTTTTATTTACTGGATAAATGTAAATTTGCATGAGAAAAAAATCCTGTAGCAGTTTTTTTATTGCTAGTCGACACTAATTGTGTTAATTTGCTGCATTTACACCCAGTTAGAAAACCATTATCACCGTAAAACTGGTCTTTGGTTTTTGTGTCCCCGCCCCTCCAGGAATGAGCCAGCAGCAGCAGCAGCAGCATCACCAGGACCCGGTGTCGTGCTTTCCATGTGGGGCTGCCACTCCTCAGAGCCCCCTGCTGTCCCCCCGGACAGGGCAGGGTCAGAACCCCATGATGCAGCAGAGCCATGGCCAGACCCAACCCCCAGCCCCAAACCAGGGGGGTCCCCCCAGCTACCAGCCAAGCGCCGACCTCAATGGATGGTCTCAGCCTGCAAACATCTCCACCAGCAACAGGTAGCAACAGATTCTGAAGTAACTTTGTTAATCAGACACTTTCTGAATGTTGTTGAAGAATCAGCTGTTCTTTTCCCAGTGTGTACCCCCAGCAGTCCCAGTCCCAGTACTCCACACACCTCAGTGGTGGGATATACAACAGCTGCACCATGAACCTGGGAGGCTCCATGTCAGGACAGATGGGCGAGCAGGTAAGCTTCCGTGTTTCTGTTGCTTTTCCACGCATCAGCTGACCAGAAGCAGTGATTCAGTTTTTCTTTATGCCGTCGCTGCAGCTGACTGACAGCAGCCTGATCCTGGAGCAGCTTGCAGGAATCGACATGTTGACCCAAGAGACTGACGTCAGTTCTGTGAGGAAAACTTTGTTTTCAGTATTTGATTGGATTTGTGTTTTATGACCACACACATCATGCTGATTTTTATTCCAGCTCAATGGCAGCAGTCTGAAATCCTGATTAGCTTCTAGCACCCTAGAAAAGCTCTGCTGATCTGTAACACAACCTGAAGCTGTGAATGACATGAAAGAAGCCATTCCTTACACCTAGTTATAAGAGTGGAGTCCCTCAGGGCTCAGTGTTTGGCCCATATTATTTTTCAGTTACTGTGATTTGAGTTTTTTTTTTTTAGACTGTCATTAAAGCCAAAGTTCATAATTATTGTTGTGACTAGAAATGTTCAAAGAAGGGATCTATTTTAGCTTAATTAATCATCATTTTGTTCCACGGCGTCTTATTTTTTTTACTTCTCATAATTAAATGAACGCCGGTTTTATTGATTAACGTGTTTCTGATGATTTCTTTTTCTTTTGCAGAATTTTTGCTGACCATGACGGTGGTCAGGAGGAGGGAACATAGGGACCTGTGTTGGAACACTGGAACCCACTCGATTTGTGGGAAAAGCGTGAAGATGCTGACGGGAACGCTGCTCCTCTCAGCCGACCTTAAGGCACAACAGATGAAGGAAAAATGGACACATGCAAACTCTGATCTGCAGTCAGTTCCTGCTTCACATTTTATGCAAACAAAAGTCAGAAATTGCAGGGAGACTGCATCTGAACCAGCCTGTCAGAAAAACTGTTGTAAAATAATCTCAAAGAGGAGAATGTAGTTTCTGATTCAGGGTTTTGTGGGACACATCTCTGATAAATGATCAGTACGTGTTTTACAGTATTTATCTGTACGGTGTTCTTTAGAAATTCACACATGGTGCTAAATCAGTCGAGTCGAGCTGCTTTAAAACACAAACAGAAAGCAGATATTTCATATTTACTCCTTAAATCCGGAATTTCAAAAATGAAGCAGATCTTACGAACCTGGCGAACGTTTTACTGACATCTTTAAGAACTTCTAAATTTCCTTCTGATTGTTTATTTAAGTTATTTTATTTTGTTCATTTCCACACACCAGCATCTTTAACTGTTAGCTACCTTTTGTACAAATACAACAAAGCAGACGCGCCCTCATCATCTGCAATATTTTTGCAATCACACACTGGATTATTATCAGTAAATATTACTGGCACTTATTTAAACCTCTGAGGAAATAATAAACACTGGCGTTTGGAGCAGATTTGGACAGGTTTCAGACGAAGAGCTTTTCTTTTAAAACGTGAGGTTCGGGACCTTTTTTAAATAAAATAAGTTGATGTGTTTTTATTTTTTGCAGTAAATCAAAATCTTGGGCTGTTTATAAAATCTGTCGTTGGTTTTTTAACTGAGGTTGTTGCCATTTTGGGCTTTTGACGTCAGAAGTGAGCGTTTTTAGACACACTGGCTTTGATTTTGGACTAAACTGATCACGTCCTTCCTGTTCTATCCATGATCTGACCCTGGCCTGAGCTCCCTACCACGGCCACAATCAAAGCAACTAAATGTGATCTTCTGAAGTCTGAAGCAGTGTATTTATGATGGACTACTGTGTGTGTGTGTGTGTGTGCGTGCGTGAAAAACTGAAACAAACAGAGATGAATGAAGTAAAAACCTGGATTTGTAAAAAAAAAAAAGAAATGGTTCTATTTTAGAGCCAGACTGACGATAAAAGTGACAAAATTATATATATATATATAAAAGTATTTTAGTTATTTATAGTTTTGAAGAAGTTTTAGAGATTATTTGTATGAAAAAAATCCAGTTTATCTTTCGGAAAATCTCACTGGTACTCGTTGATGTTGATTGAAAATTAATATATTTGAATTGCTGTAGTAGACAGGAAATGTGCCCCTATTTAATGACTTTTTGAATAAAGATGAATGTGTATAGATAGTCTCAGATTTTTATTACTTTTTTCCCTATAGTGGGTCAATCTTTAAGGAGCAGAAGTGCATCTTTTATCAAGCATCTGTTGGATGAGTGATGATGAAATTTGTTACCAACACATTTGGTCTTTGCTGAAATTAGACGAAGAGCATGATTAATGTCGGTGCCTGACGTCATACGTGAGCACAGGCTGAAGTTAAGGCTCCTCGTGAACCATAAAAATGATTACTTTTTAATTTAAAAGTTTTTTTTTTTCTTTTAGTACTTTAAATATGTCCAAAATTGGCTTATTAGTAATAATCTGAACATAAACATTTTAGAAAGTGTTGATCTGCATCAAGGCGCTCCAGGAAATCCCTCAGAGGCCCCTGGCAGCACTTTGACATGCCTGATTTAGACCAATCTTTTCAGCCCTTTTGTTATTTTAGGGTCTGCTCAGAAAACTATTAGCATGTTGCAAGTGGCAAACACTGGCCTTGAAATGCCCTCAAACATGCTAACGCCATCTTTTTCTTTTCAATGATGAGATCATTAATGCACCCCTGATAGCCGTGTTTTACTATCACCACACACTCGAACTGATCAATGTCAGCATTCCAACACGTCGAAAACGACCAAATTTTACATTAACATGATTTCTGCCTCTGTGCAGAGTCACAGATGTAAACCATCAGTCTCCTCAGCGCGGATCGAAGGACTTTTAATCGTTTTGTTCTGTTTATCTCATTGTTGTGATAAATTCTGACCTGATTTCTGATGTTTACTATACTAACAGAACCTTGACAATCCAGATCAGCAGGAAAAATATGGGAATCATTTATTTGCTTCACATTAAAATGTGCTTTTTAAAATATAAATGTAACATTTTATTTGTGATCAAACTGACTAATGGCTAGAGGGTCTAGATGATCTGTTTAACTCCTAATGGACCCGTAGGTTAAGATGCTGAAACACTAAAGAATATTTAGTGTTTTTTTTATTTTATCTTTTTTACACCAAGCTGGGAGTGAGAGAACGGATTTCTAAGAAAGTAAAAAAAAAATCCTAATTTTTATTCATTTTTTCTTATTTTTAGTCTAAAAGAAAAATAAACTCTTCTCTAGAAAAATAGCATTACTTAAAATAAAGTAAATATTCTTAAATATGATCCAAATTTATTTGTTTTTAGTAAAAAAAAAAATCTCCCAATGGGATAAGCAAAAGTTGTTTGGCTAGAAATCTTAAAACTAGCAAAAGAATCTAATTTTAGGTGTATTAGCTAGTTTTAAGATTTCTAGCCAAGCAACGTTTGCTTCTCCCATTTTTTTTACTCAAAACAAGAAAATCTGACTAACAGGGTTTGGGTTTTAAAGGGGCATTTCTTTATTCTTCCTACTTTGACCAACTATGCTAAAGGACAGAGGTTAGAATGATCTGATGCTTTTATTTTGAAGTGGAGGAAAACAAAATTCTTATTGAGGATTAAAAAAACTTTTCATGTGGGAGAAACTCAAGTTTTGTGTTTAATTTATTTCTAATTAGATTAAACTTAAGTCTATAAAGTATTTATTTGAGATTAAATTCAAATGTATTTAGAGTTTCTCCAGAACCACTAAACTGCATTTTTACCATAAATAACTCGGATGTTTCTGCTGTTTAGAGCAACTTAAAACACTAAATATGAGGCATTCTAATTGAGTCCAACTGTATTTTAGTTAGAAATATAACTAAATATCAGTTATTTTAGAGAAATAGTTTGAGGATCAGTTTTCTGACCTTTTTGCTGCAGATATTTAAATTTCTATTTCAGATGAAGCTAAAAAAATGTATTTTTTCACAAAATTCGACATTTTATTAATCTTAATCTTCCTTTTTTAAACTTTTTCCTGAAATGTCAAATCACCATACATTTCTGCCCCGTTGATGACCATTTTCCCTCTGAAGTTTTATTTCTCAGTGATTTCTTTTTATTGCAAATTGTTTCAAACATGTTTCAATAAACCAAGTGTAATTGTCTGAATTAGTTTTCAGTGTTTAATAAAAGTTTTCTCTCTTTTTACAAAGTTGATGTTAAACGTTGGTGCAGTTTGTCTGCTGCTTCTATGCTTCTGTAAATAAAGTATTTTTATTGAGATGGTCTGCCTCTGAGTTTTACTTCTTAGATCAAATATTTAACATCAGCCACTTTTTTCTATTTACTGCTGTTGCTGTCTTCTACCAGCAGGTGTCGCCACTTTCCAACTTAAATGCAGTTTTGTTGAGATCAGGCAAGTTTAAATCAAAAGCTGATCTTATTTATTGTCTTTTCTTTGCTAAATGCTATTATTACATTCATGCACGTCAGAGCTGTGCACGTGTGCATGGCCTGGTACATGTCAGCGCTTGCAGGTTAGAAACACGCAGTCGATCCTGATCTAACAAGCCCGACACGCCTTCGTTTTAAAGTTCAGGCCACGTTTCCTGTTTTCAACATCCCACGTGTCACAAATAAAAGCTAAACACTGATTTACATTTCACTTTCACCTAAATGTCACTAAAATGCTGAATTCCTCATCAGATGTTTGAAGAAAGTGTTAATAAAATACACCAGATTGATTTTTCATGGGGGGGTTATTCATATAAATATCTAAGTATTCCAGCTTATTCCTGTTAGTCACGTTTGATATAAAACTGCAGCTCTGATGACAGAGTCATGAGCCAACGGAGCAGTTCCTCATTCCTGGAATTACACTTGACAAATGAAGGAAGAACAAAAATATGTCATAATTACAGAAACCAGGCTGAGCTTTTCATTTCTTTCTGTGTTCTGACTCTAATCCAGACCCAGATGTCCTCAGATTGGCCTTTTGGATTAAACCTCATCCCAGTTCTGTTGTTTTCCAGTTCAAATACTGTCTGAAACCTGCTTTAGTTTAAGCTCAAACAGCCCTTTTGTGCTGTGAATGTGACATTATGAAATATAAAAGTTTATTTTCTGCTACAGGTGAGAGGGAACATGCTGTCCTCATTGAGTCAGATCATGTCTGCAGCCCAGAAGGATAACCGAAGGTCGTGACTTTTATGAAACAGCACGATTTGTTTCTGACATGAAAAGAGCTGAAATGTAAATTCTGCCTGAAATTTTTATGTTTACTCTCAGAAAATATGATTTTTGTCCAAGGTCACCATGGAAACAGTATCTGAGAGCTTTGTGTCTGTTATCTCTCTGGGACTTAATCTCATCCAACAGAATAATCTGCTGTTCCTGCTGTAGCAATCCCAGGTTATTCTAAAGTCTGGATTCTGAAGAAATAGGTGAGCTGATGCTGATAGTGGACCACTTCCGGGCTGGCAAGTTCAGAATCCGCCTCCTCAGAGAGATCTCGGTGCTCATTGGTGGATTCGGCTGTCAGTCAGCAGGATACCTGCGTCAGCTGGCATCCCAGCTTTGGTCTGCTGCTAAACAGCCAAAGAGGAAAGAAAACAACAAGAGGGATCACTCTGCTTCATTTTTAGGACGCAAAATGGAAAATAAGTTTGAAAAAGGTTTTATCTTTTCTAAAAACAGATTTTTTTAAAATTAAACTAAAATAGTAAATAAAAACACACAAATGAACTGAACTTAAACTGCTGCAAGTAATGGAAATTACAAATAAATGATCTTTTCTAAAAACAGTTTCCTGTTTGTGATGCTGAACAGATTACTGAGAGGCTCTAGTGCTTTCAGTGGTCCTCAACCCTGGTCCTGGAGGGCCGCTATCCAGCATGTTTTAGTGGTTTCTCTGCTCCAACCCATTTGATTCAGTGGTTTAATCATCTGTTCAGCTGCTCATCAGGCTCTGCAGAAGCCCGTTAATCACCTGCTGATTGAAGTCGTTGAAGCAGGGTTAAAACTAAAACATGCTGGGTACCGGCCCGCAGGACCAGGATTGAGAACCCCTGTTCTGGTGCTTTCCAGTCATATTATTTCACTTTTACTTGTTTTGTGATTTTCATTTTAAAAATCTGTTTCAGTTGCTAAAGTAGTCAAATGATTACAGGATAATTACTACATTACTTAATTTATAAACAGAGTTTTAGAAAATCAGTTTGTGAAAAAAAACTTTATGAAAAAAGCTGAGAGGAAGGAAAATCCACTTTTTACTTTTAGAATTATTAATAAAACTGTATTTTTACTTAGCCTTGTAACCTAGACGGACTGTAGCAGAGTCAAAATGATGCTCTGCAGGTTGGTCTAGCCACGCTCCACTGGTAGGTCAGCAGGACCGAACAATCTTGTTGCCTGGCCAATCACAGCGCTCTATCGGTTTGGTGGGCCAATCACAGCGCTTTATCGGTTTGGTGGGCCAATCACAGCGCTCTATCGTTTTGGTGGGCGGATGTTACAGTGACTGAGCGAAAAAACAAAGATGGTGATGGCCAGTTTGCAACATCTTTGGCATCAACTCTGGACTGTTTAGACTTGGGCTTTTCTTTGCGTCAAGAGCAGATAGAGGTACTTAAGTTTATTTAGAGAAAGGATGTATTTGTGTTTTCTTCAACACAGTATGGAGGACTGCCCCATTGACTGACATCCGTTGTGGTGACACACACACACACACACACACACACACACACACACACACACACACACACACACACTGTGTGTTTTTGTCTTTAGTTGTTTTGTCTTGTTTTGAGTTTTAGAACCCACCGGGCCACCGTACAACACAAACGACACGATCTTTGAAGAGGAAAAAGAGGTGCGTGTTGTTGTGCGCGCGCGCGCGTGTGTGTGAGGAGGAGGGGGGCGGTAACCACTGCAGTCTTCCTCCTGCGCCTCCCTGCCTCCTCCGGTCAGTAACATCCACTCTGCCTTCCGCTGCAGGTGAACTTACCGAAGACTTCTGTTTAACTTTACCGGAAGGTTCTTAGAGACCAGGAGCAGAGATGACCGGAACCGTGTCGGGACCGAGGCGGCAGGACACCCGCAAGTTCGTGGAGAACCTGTCCGGTGCCGGTAAATCCATCGCGGTTCTGACCAGCGGCGGAGATGCTCAAGGTAACGCGTTGTTCCGTTTGGAGCGTTCGGTTCTACAGCCGGAGGAGCCGGGACTCCGCGGGAGGGCGGGACAGAATAGGAACAGGACAGCTTCTCTTTTACTGACACCATTCTTCATGACACCAGCGTCTGCGCACTTTTAGAGCACATTTATTAGTTAATTAGGAAAAAATGCGCCTAAACAAATGGCGTGTCCGGTAATGGATTCATGGGGTTAATCGTGTAATAATCGCGCATTCCTGAGGAAACAGGAACAATGTGCGGCTCTTTTCTCACCGCATTAGCGGGAAGGAAAGGGAGAAGTGTCATTAATCCGAGGGTGCCCATGTTTACATAAACACAATATAGATGTTTCCCCTGTCGGCGCTATCTGCTGTCAGCGACTGTTACGCAACAGCTCTCGCGCTACATTCCCCCTGGATGCTGCGGCATTACTCGGTGGTGAAGTTGTAATTAGGAATTCTGCTCTGCTGCAAACTCTTCCGGGCAAACATTCAAAAAGCTGCAGGAGCATCAACAAGTGAGCCAGAGCTGCTCAGACGCTGCAGGTCCGCGCGCGCCCCGCTGTGCCACAGATCACCAGGATCTCACCGGTGCTTTAATAACTTATTTAATTCCATTTTATTAATATTCATCTAGCATTTAGAATAGCCACCAGTGCACATAAACATTACATTAGTAACAAGGGCATCAGCTGAGAGATTAACCAGCCGAGGCTTCCTGTCTGGAAGTAAAAGTGGCAGAACTGTTGCGTCACAGCAGCTGAGTCACGACTGGCCCATCGTCATTAAACCCAAATAAAACTCTCTACTTCCGATTTAATCCTTCAAAATAAAGCTGCATCTCTCCACTTTTGCCGACCTGGGCTTTTGTTGTGAAGAAACCTGGGTTTGATTTCTTGTCACCTTCGCTGACTTTCTCTTTTCCCTGTCACTGAAGGTCAAGCAAAGAAGAAGAGAGTGTTTAGGGAAATAATCTGATGAAAAAGACACATTTAGGGAATAAATCGAATTAAATTATGAACAAGATTGACAAAATGAAGCCTTATTGGTGGAAATCAACAACGTTTTCAGTATTTATCTAACTAAAGATAAGTAATAATCTCTTTAGGGGTGATTTATAGATAATCAATACCTTAATGGCATCCCTGTATTGTGCACATGTTGCACATTTAACACAATTAGTGCATGGATTTATTAATTTGGCTCTTCCTATGCAGAGGACATGTTGTACTTTTGCATCCCGGACACACATGCACCTTTAAAACCTCAGCTATTGTTAGTCCCGGCTGTCACCCAACACCGTGTGCCTATAGGTTGTTTTTGGAGTGCTCCTTCTCACATAACTGGCCTTTGTTTTACCATGGCGGCGGCTGCATCAGATGTAATTATAACTGTGTGAAGATGATGCACAGGGTCAGACTCAGCAGACTCTTCCTAGATCTCAGAGGTTTGTCAGCATCTGGAGGCTTTTCATCGACCAGATTCTAACAGCTTAACCTTCTTTCATGAAGGACCTGGTGTATTTTTTCATAAATTCTCCTCGTGTCACCTCTAACTTGACCTTATTTTCTGATTTACATGTTCAAGTACGAGGGAAATGATGCGCAAAGGAGACGGGGAAGCTGTAAAGGAGCAGAACTGCTCTGGAGGGATCTCACTCCGTCTGTTACTGCTTAACTTTTAGAATCTATCCAATTCACAGCCTGCAGAACGTGCAGTTTTGCAACATTGCGTGTGATTGCACACATCATTGTTTAAAACAACTATAGCTGCAAATTTTATTAGTGTAAAGGCTGTCTCTTAAAGGGGAAGGTGATGTAGATTTATTTCTGTTTTTTTAACGTTATCTAAAGGGGTTCAAATGAAGGCAACTGGACTTCCTTGTTTCTTGAACCCTTTTGGATTACCACGACCTGGATGACAGAGAACCTTCACCAGCATTTTTTTTAACGTTGTATTATTTTTTGATCGTAATTATTCTTCAGTAAGAAGTTGGGACTGTCGCTTTGGCCTTCATTCCTTTTTTTCCTCTTTTGGACCATTTCATCTTTTAAAGCTGCAACGGCAATTTTGGAAAACAAATTAGCTCAAAACATTTTTTTATGCCTTTTAACAACGTTCTAACATAGTATAGCTATAAATATATTGTGGAGATAAAAAAATATGAAGTGGTTCTTTTGCATTTGTCTATAAACCTCAGACAATAACACGGCTTGGTCCCAAACCAACTATTGGACCATCCGGTTGTTGGTCTCACCAAACCACCGCACTTCCCTGGGTCCTCCACTCATCACACACTCCCGTGTTTAGCAACAGAACACCACTGGTGTGAGAGGTTCTCCGCTCAATAATATCAGAGAAGGAGAAACAGCCGGCTGCTACCACTTCAACTTTAGGACAAACTACCAGAGTCCCAAAAAAAAAAACAACATTTGAAGTCACGGACAACAAAAGACGGTTGGACCTAAACTGAGACTAGTGTTTAGCGCGATCTCGTTTCCTCCGGCATCGCGGGTTTCTGGTTCTGGCAGAAGCATCTCAGGGAAGATACCTGAGGGAATGTCATGATGTGGAGTTGTTGACTGGACCCAAATGCAGGTGAGAACAGGAACAGGAAGCAAGTAGCAGGTAAAAGGACTGATTTATTAGAATAGTGGCAGGTAGGATAACATGACGGGACGACAAGACAATTAAGGATCTGACACAGACCAGCACCAACAGAGGGTTTAAATACATTAGGACATTCAGGGAAGCAGGTGGGTAAGGTAACGAGGGGCAGGTGAGTCCAATCAACACTAATAAAGGAGACGAGACACCAGAGACACAGGAGGCTACGCTCACAGGGGTAAGTGCTCCGTGACCTAGCTTGTTCTGTAGATTAGCTAACGCAGCTGAACGCCTGAACTATGAAATGTTAATGATAATAGTAAATCTCATATTCCAAATGGAGCTATTTATCTGCTGGTGTTAATAAAACAACTATAAAATATTCAGCTTTATTTTATTATGTAACAATAAAACAATAATAAACAAATAAAACAGGCCCTCACCACCTGTGGATCCTCCACCAGGGGGCAGCAGACACGTATAGGACTGATATGGCAGGTTTCTGATGAAGGTACTAATCCTGATGCTCCATCTGGAGGCTTTAAGGCCAGAAGTGGTTTAATGATGATTTGTGACAGCAGCAGGATGGGTTTAAAGAGGGTGGAGGCGGTGCGGGGTGGTACTCAGAGCATTCCATGAGTGGTTGAGTTCTCCGATCAGCTCCTGATAAACTCAGACTCTCTGCTGAAGGTAAACCTTCACGTTGTTCATCACCATCGTTTGTTCTAATCAGATTTATTTCCTGTATTGATTCCTCTGGAACTCACCAGGAGGGTTGTGCGGTCCCAACACACTTTCATGTGTTCGCGTTTAACCCTGAAACCAATCAGCTCCGTCCGGTTCCCATAGCAACACCAGGTGTTGATTCTGTTTTCCTGTCAGCAGATGACGACGTGACATCACACCTGCTGCCGTCAGGATGGAGATTATTTCATTAGAATTTAAGTATTTCAGGAATGCAGCAGAACAGAACGGTGGAGGTTTTAAACAATAATGCTAATATTTAAACTGATGGATAGTTTCCTGTTTTAACTTTTTAACTTACACGCTAAGAGAGAATAACAAATCTTTTTGTTCATTTTGTGCAATAAGGATTATGTAACGCAAATGTAAAAATAATATTATTAATAATATTTAACTTTCTATTTGAAAATCCCCTTACTTTTTTAGTTTAGTGGTTAATTTTTTAGTTAAGTTTAACTTTAATAAAAACATAGAGACTAAAATATTCAAGCAGCTGACCTGCTGGTTAAAGTGATGATCCTGCTAGCTGTAATAATACAACTTGATTTTTTTAAAAAGAAAATGATCATATAAATAAAACAGCAGCGGGCGGGGGGAGCACTCATGCTTGGCTGTTGCTGGTTGAGCTCGATGAGGAGGTTCTGAAGGGGACACGACTATCATCGAGGCTACTGCTTAGTACAGGGTGGGCCATTTATATGGATACACCTTAATAAAATGGGAATGGTTGGTGATATTAACGTCCTGATGAGTTTGAAACTCTGGTGTTTAATAAGGCAGGTGTTATGCTTTCCTTCGAGGTGATTAATATATCCTAAAGCAGCGTTTAGTGACCTGCTGAGGGCCAAATTCAGATTTGATTTCTGTGAAGAAGACCCGACCAGGAAAGAAAAAACACAAACATGAGCGCTTACAGATGTTAGCACATTCCTGTTAGCAGGAAATGGATGAAGGATAGTTTATGTAGGAATGTGGAAAACAGTCAGATCTGCTCTTATATGGAAATGTGCCCAAATCCACTTCAGAGTTTCCTGGATTTGGTTTATTTAGAGAGAAATCCTGACTAAAGGGTTTATTTTGTTAGTGTGGATGTGCCGAGGACAACCAGATCTCATGAGTCTGGTTGATTAAATGGATGAGACAGCCGCCTCTTGGGATGCTTTTGAGACTCACATTAGGAGTAAAATGTTGTGTTGATTGTGTCCAGTATGGATTTTTTTTAAATGAATATAGCCGATTATTTAAATTGACTGAAAGCTGAAGGAAAATTTTACGTTTTTTACTTATTCCAGATTTTAAAAATGCAGTTTTAAGGACGTAAAAAGGAAATTTATGTTTGCGCCATCTTGATTTTACTTGTTCCCCAGGTACGATCAAGTTTCAGCTAAATGAAACTGAAGATCTTTGGATGAAAGAAGGGAACTAACTGAGACTCTTGTCAAATTTTAAAAGGTTTCATGTTCTTTTTTACCTTCTTTTCCACCTTCTCTGTGCGTTTTTGTGTTATTTCAATGTGAACCTTCCTCAACATGAACTTTTATTTAAAAGATTTAATAAATCAGATTTGTATTAATTAAGAAGCTAATCTGCTGATTTAGGCTGTTTAGCATCTTAAACTGATTTATGGATTTCCTTTTTCTCCATCAATGATCAAAGGTAAACAGCAGAAATGCTGATCTTCTGCTCTGGCCGTGCTTTTTTGTCTGCCAAGTTCCCTGAATGAGCTCTTGTGACGACGTCTGTGGAGAGTCTAAAGTGCAATGCTTTGTGCACGCCGCCGGGTTGGGGAAGGAATCGGCTGTTAGCAGCCTGGGATGTGGGAGGTGGCGTGAGTCCAGCTTGTGCCTGCTGCTCCACAAGAGAACAGGCCTCATGGCAGCATTTCACCACTAACGGGGCTCATGTTCTGATGGCTACATACCATGAAAAGAGGCGATTAGACTGAACTGTTAGATGAAAATGTTTCACGTTTGTCTCCTCTGGACTTCCTGCTTCACCAAAAAGAGAAATGTGTGAAATGTCAACTCAGAAAGGCAAGTTTTAATGAACCCAAACACCAACTAGAGCGACACATGGTGGATCAGGAGGAAGATAAACCAGAACAGACAAGAACCTGAACGTAACCAAAGCAACAGACCAGAAAGTGAGCAGAGATGGAAAAGTAAACAGAAACAGGTGAGGAACAGTTAGCACACCAGGTGTGACAGGATGAACAGGAAGTAAGAAAATGTCAGATTTATTTCCAAGAAGCATCGCTACAACGAAGAAATGATCAAACAAGCACATTTTCTAATAGAACGATCACATGGGGGGGATTTTTCTGTGGGACACAAACTGTGAGGTCAAAGCAGACGAGGACCAGAGGGATGACTCCCATCTCCACAGGAAACGGATAAACCGTCTCAGATTTACACGTGGATCTGAACTTCTAATCACAGCTGTCTGTTTTAGACGTTTTATAGATGAAAGGAAAATAATTCTGAAGTTCTGGTTTAACGTTTTTATTTGCTCTGTTCTACTAAAACATCAGATGTTTCCATCAGCGGCTCCAACATGTCAGCCTCTTTTCCTCTGAAGCTGCGTAACGCCAGACTCAGAGTTCAAGTCTTACTTGTTGATTGTTTTTGGCGCGGCGTCCTCAGCAGCACTCTTCCTTGCTTCCTCCTCTCAGCTTCTCTCCATTTTGATCACTTTAACCTTCACGTCGTCTGCTCTGTCTGTGCCCCCCCCCCATTCATGCTGCTATTTTCATCCCTTTGAGACGATAAACGGGGTCGACCCCAGAGATCCAACACAAGTTTAACAGTAACACTCAGACATGATTACACACCACCTTGTTTTTGAGTTTTGTGTTGAGTAAATATGGAAAAATCAGGCAGGATTTGAACAGGTTTTATGTTGTTTTAAAGCTTTTTGTTCCATTTGAGCTTAAATGGAGACAGATTAAAGATTGGCGTGGTGTAAAACGAGCCATCAGGTGTTTTAGGCCAAACAAACTCAACCTGGTTCACTAGTCAGCCTCAAAGCTGAGGATTCTGTTAGGAAGATTTGATGTTTGCAGAAATCTGTAATCAGATTACCTCTGATCTTTCTGTTTCCAGGAATGAACGGAGCGGTCCGGGCCGTGGTCCGGATGGGGATCTACGTGGGAGCAAAGGTCTACTTCATCCATGAGGTGAGACAAGACTCAGGGTTTAGGGGAGTCTGCAGCTTCTGGAGTGAATTAAATCACGTCTTCACTGGGATGAGGCGGGATTTTAGAGCCCAGAGCAGCGTTTACCAGCCTCAGCGTTTCCTTTCATTAGTTCAGAGTCCCGAGTGAACAAATCCGAGCATTTTCCAACGTTTTGTGCATTAAGAGAATCACCACGCTCACTCATCTTGGTTTCTGCTGCATCCTGGTTTAATGAAAATGTACCTGAGTGTTTTCAGCCAACTTGTTTGTTAATTAATAACGAGGCCGTGTCGAGTTTCTGCGTTTCTTCAGCCGGGGAGGATTATTGATGGGGGGGCAGTATTAGTCTTTTATGTGACTTTATGTGCAGGGTTGCATTTAACTACACCTGCTAACAGGCAAAGGGTAAATGCCATATGGAGTCAGTTATATATGGATCCTGACCTTTGCTGATAGTTTTCCAGGACATATTTGGTTACAGTGATCCATTATAGAAAAATATAAATGTTCAGCTCTAGTGATGTCAGGGAATGGTGGTGGTTGTAGGACCCAAATGCAGGTGAACAGGAGGCAGACTGGCAGGCAAAAGCACTGTTTAATATGAATAATGGTAGGTGGTGATGCAACAGGTAGACAAGACGAGGATCTGACACAAACCAGGACAAACAGAGGGTTTAAATACATGAGGGTAATCAGGTGGGTAGGATAACAAGGGGCAGTGAGTCCAATAAACACTTAACGAGGGGAGACAGGACAACACACCTGAAGGAGAAGGAGCAGATCCTGACAGACCCCCCCCCCCCTTAAGGGCGGCTCCTGACGCCCAAAACAGGATTCATCAGAAAGAGGGGAGGACCAGGAAAACCCAGGATACTGGAGCTCCTCAGAGGGAAGTTGGAACCCCAGAGACCTCACGGCAGAGCCCACAGGACCTGGCAACAAGCTGGGGCCTCTTGGTAGGCAGCACGGCTGAAGCCAGGGAAAGCCTAGGAGGTTCCGGGAATGGCTGAATCTCGGAGATGGAGACTTTGAAGACGGCCGGAGCGGAGCGTGGACCAGGGATCATCGGAGGGTACTCGACGAGGACCTCAGGGTCAGGGTTAGGGTTAGGTGTGAAGGTGTGGATTGCAGTGAAGCTGTTTGGGGATCAGATTCAGAACGGCGTTAAGAGTCGGAGACCTGACCTGCAGCAGCTGTTTGGTTTCTCCTGTATAAAGATCAGAACTTGGAGAAAATTATTCCCAACTTTTCCCCTGAATCATGATTTTATAAATAAAATACTAAAATATGCATGAATTAACAGCATCACAATAACTCCAGGTGAACTGTTTTCCCAACATCACGCTGGAGCTAATCATTTAAATAAAAGCATCAACCGTTTCTGACATCATCTGTAGCCATAATAAGAGCAGAAACAAGAGCAGGTAGGTCTGACCTGCTCTGTGTGGATATAATCGGATTACCAGAGGCAGGATTCATCCTTCAGCTGCATCCTGATCTGAACCACCACAGAGCTGTGGATAATAACCGCTCAGAGCAGCGGTGCTTTCCTTCTGGTGCTGCTGAACTCTCTTTTTATTCATTTACATTTATGATTTTATTTATGATTTTCATGTCCTGCAACATTCGGGTTCTGACTGCTCTGATTGGTCAGATTATCTGCTTCTTCTTTGTGGGAACCAAGCACTTCTGACCAGCAGGATTTCATAATAACGTTATCTAAAAGGAAAAAGTCTGAACAACAAATCAGCTGTTTATGAGCGTTTATCAGCAGAATAACCTTTGTAACTCAAACGCTCAAAACAAAAGTGTCATCTGTGCTCTTTAAATCATTTTATGTTGCTTTTAACAAATATATTGGTGTATTTTTCTACCAAAAGTGAAATAAAACTCATTGATTTGGTGTTTTTATGTTTTTTACACTCGTGTGTTTTGTTTTTCCTCTCAGGGGTACCAAGGGATGGTGGACGGTGGAGATAACATCAAAGAGGCGAATTGGGAAAGCGTCTCCAGCATGCTGCAAGTGGTGAGCCCAAACCCTCACGCTTAGGTTTCAGGTCACACACACACTCCATGTTTCCCTCTACCCGCTGGAAACAATGGCGCTGTTTTGTGCCGTAAGCGGCGACACAAACAAAGTTTGCATGAATGAAGCCGAGTTTTTGTTGATGCTCTAATTATCACTCAGTTTGGTGCAATCAGCAGAGCAGTCTCTGCTGCAGGTCAGTGAACGCAGCGACCAAACTTCTGATGTTTGACTGGATTTAGTCTTATTAGTGTTATCAGACTTTCTGTTTCTATTTTAGACACATTCAGCTGTGGGGAAATAAAAAGTTACACCAATAACTGAAAGGATCCTGAACATTTTTCATTGAAAACATCAGATTCTCTCTTTTAGCTGCTCTCCTAGTGTTGTTTTGGTTGTTATAGTCGGGATGCCTGGGACCCCGTGAGCTAACGGGGATCAGTGCTCTTTTTCTGGTTGAAAAGACCTTCTGTGAACACAAGGATGTCTCAGCTTCAGCTCTTTTGTCACGGCCTCTTCACACATCCTCCTGCTAGTCTCTAAAACACCAGGGAGAGATGAATGAGTGAAAACAGCCTCTAAACGGAGGAGGAGATGTCTCTAAACACAATCTTCCTGGTTTAATAAAAGCAAAAGAAAGTAACACATAAATCAGACGCACCATATCGACACATCCCAGATTAAACATTAATCAGGAAATGATCTTTGACCTCCAGGGGACTTAAACAGTAGAAAACCACATATAATACTCAGCTCAGTTCTTATAAAAAAATACTACAAACATCATTTAATAAAACAATTATAAAAAGTTTGACCCTTTTTCTATATTTTAACACTGAGTTATTTTATATCCAAGAGTGTGACTTTCCACAGCTTGTTTCTAAAACTTTGGGCTGTTACTGTCAGTTAGAATTACTCCATCCATGTCTGGCTGGGTGGGGGGTGCTTTTGTTCATCTACCTTTGGAGTGGAAGGTTGTGGGTTCAGATCCTGTTTAAGGCTTCCTCCAGCAGCATTAGTGCATGCAATATCTGTTTGAATGTATCTCAGCTTTACAAGGTTTGAATCAAAGCCTGATTAGAAATGTCCTCCTGGAACAAGTCATAGCCGACTACATGCACTTATCTAAAGCCATTGCTGTTTAACTTTGTTAACTGAAGTGTAAAAGACAATGCTTTGATTTCACCATCAACCCTTTTTGGCTTTAGGGTGGCACAGTCATCGGCAGCGCCCGCTGTAAAGAGTTTCGGACTCACGAGGGACGTTTGAAAGCTGCACACAATCTGGTGCAGCGTGGCATCACCAATCTGTGTGTGATCGGAGGAGACGGCAGCTTGACTGGAGCCAACCTGTTCAGGGAGGAGTGGAGCGGTCTGCTGAACGAGCTCCTGCAGCAAGGTGATTACACGCTGGACCGTTCGCTTTAACGTCACACGATTCAGCATGCTAGCTTAGCTTTACAGATGTGAGAGAACTTTTTGCTGTTGTTCAGGTCTCATTGACGAAGATGCAGTCCGTCGTAACTCTGTGCTTCACATTGTCGGCATGGTCGGCTCCATTGACAACGACTTTTGCGGCACTGACATGACTATCGGCACTGACTCCGCCCTCCATCGCATCATCGAGGTGGTGGATGCTATCATGACCACTGCTCAGAGGTAAACAATAATCCTAATAAAAACAAAAATCCTAAAGCCTTGTTTTTTTGACTTTTATTTTGCTTCTTCCAGCCACCAGAGGACGTTTGTGCTGGAGGTCATGGGCAGGCACTGCGGGTAAATCAAAGCACTAAAACACTGAACCTTAGACATGTTTTTGTTACACCTGTATTGTATATTACTCACAAATATCCAGCAAATCAATGCAAACAACATTGTTTTTAAAAGCTTTGATCTATTCAGTCATCTTTGTTACTCTATCATAAAGTACTGAAGTACTGATTCATACTACTTGAGTAAAATCGGGGTAATCTTATTAATGTGTGTATCTGTGTGTGTGTTCAGATACCTGGCCCTCGTCAGTGCCCTGGCTTGTGGAGCAGACTGGGTCTTTTTCCCAGAAATGCCTCCTGAAGATGGCTGGGAAGACAACATGTGCCAGAAACTGTCAGAGGTAACTCTTCTTGCTTAAGTTTCAACCGATTTTGAGTCAAATTAGTAAGTAATCACAAAAAATTACATACACACAGTTTCCACTACTGCTGCTGTTTACTTAGTTTGGAGAAAGTAAGTAAAGTTTACTTTTATAGCATTTACAGGGATGTGATTCTTCCGGTTTTTACCGGATTTACGGAATTTTCAAGCGGTTTGGGGCACCCCTGAGATTGATGCAAATTCTATGAGAAATGTTTTCATATATATATGAGGGGTGGCTTGGTCCGAGGCTCGAAAGTCACAAATTATTTTCACCCACAGTCGATTCAAAACAAGATTGCCTGCGTGTTCCCTGACCGTTTGCTAGCAAACAACATCATAGAAGGGATGGGTGCGATGAAAAAAAAACTCTTAACAATTTTTAGACGCAGCACCAGTGCGCCGTCTTTTCAACTTCACCCAAAACTTTATTGAGCAAATGTATTTATTTTTGTGTAAAGCCTGCCGCACATGAGAGCCAATAGCTGAGCTACCGGTCATTCGAGGCCGTTTGCTCAGCAGATTACTCGCTGTGTGCGCCTAATTTTCACTGAGTTTTCTGCCTCACGAGACGCTGAGGTGAAGATCAAACCGATTTGATACTTTCCGCCCCACAGGGGGCAGAAACTCGCCATGTGCGCACTACGTGAGCAGTCGGCTGAGCTGAAATCTTCCAAGTGACCAATCACAGCGCGTTCTCCCCTCACGCGATTCCAAGGTGGCAGCCTCCTGTCTGCATGACGGAAAAATAAACAAAACAGAGACTTTTTATAAGACACACCATGCCGGCAAATCAGCGTAATATTACCGCAACTTGTTTCAATCAATCAATCAAATTTTATTTGTATAGCGCCTTCCACTGCCTTTACAGAAGCCCAAGGCGCTGAACAAAACATTAAAACAACAAGAGCAAAAAGACAGTAGGACAGATTAAAACTGCATAAAAAGTGACTAAAATAACAAAACAGATACGATAAAATAGAAAATAAAACAGTAAAATTATAAAAATCCATATTACATAAAAGCCAAACGATAAAGGTGAGTCTTCAAACGACTCTTAAAGACCTGCAGTGATAGGGACTGTTTGACAACAAGTGGGAGCTCATTCCACAGTGTAGGAGCCAGGACAGAAAAGGCCCTATCACCTCTTGTTCTCAGCCTTGTTCGTGGGACGACAAGCAATTCTTGGTCAGCTGAGCGAAGAGAGCGCACAGGGGCATGCTTGTTTCTTATGAACGCACCATGACGGCATCACGTTTCGGGAATTTTGTGGCATTCGTGCCGCCACTCTTGATAGTAATATTGCGGCAATATTGCGGCTTCGCTGGTCTTATAAACGCACATTAAGCGTTGGCGCCACAGAGGGAGGTGTCATGACCACGCGATGATTTACTGCCTAGCTCCGGCCGGGAACTATATTGAAAATGAAAGTAAATGCGCGCTTAAGTTTCACTTTTGTAAACAGAATCAGCTGAGATGATCATTTGGAGCGTTGTGGTGCTCCGGGAGCTTCTCTCCGTTAGATCTGCAGCTCAGATCATCTGACAGCTCACGGGGATGGTGGATGACACACACCTGTAGCTGGTTGTTAAAATAAAAACTTAACGATCGCAATACAAGGCAAGTTATGTCCAAGATAAACGGAAGTCTGTGACAGTGCAGAGACCGCCCCCATACCTCCTTTATGCCGCCATTGCGTAATCTTTTATAAAATGGACATGATTGCGCAACATTACCGCCATGGTCTGAGCTCTTATAAACAACCTTAGGCTCCCAGATGCCGCATCGGCTTTGCGGCAAATTGGCGGCATTGTTTTATAGAAAGGGCTTATGACGGTGGCGTCTCATCAGCAAAACAAGTATAAGCATTTCCTCCATATCCAGCTCCATCTTCGTTTTGTTTATTTTTCCGTCATGCAGACAGGAGGCTGCCACCTTGGAATCACGTGAGGGGAGAATGCCCTGTGATTGGTCACTTGGAAGATTTCAGCTCAGCAGACTGCTCACGTAGTGCGCACACGGCGAGTTTCTGCCCCCCGTGGGGCGGAAAGTATCAAACCGGTTTGATTTTCATGTCAGCGTCTCGTGAGGCAGAAAACTCAGTGAAAATTAGGCGCACACAGCGAGTAATCTGCTGAGCAAATGGCCTCAAATGACCGGTAGCTCAGCTATTGGCTCTCATGTGCGGCAGGCTTAAGGAAGATGCTTTTTCCTGTCGCACAAGTGGTTAATTTAGAGAAACCAGCAAAGACACAAAGGCAGAAACGGTCCAAAGTTTGGGATCACACGTGCTGCCACGGGCAGATTGGCTAATGCTAATGCTAGCACACTCACGATCTAGTGGGTTTCCAAAAAAACACGAGGATCGTAAAACTAAGAATGACTAAACTCTACAAGCGGAAGAAAAGTCCCAACCATCCTGTTTATTAGCTGTCTACAGCGCTATGGAGCAGAGCCTCAGCCAGCAGCTACCGGAGTAACGTTGTTGTTGCTACGAGTCTGCTCAACACCGCTCCAGGGCTATGGCAAGCCACTGTAGTATGTAATTCACAAACGCTTCTGTCTGTGAATATAATTTAAACTGGATTATTGTCAACCCATACATAATAGACATGCCACCATTACAATGTTACCAGTAGAAATTAAATGTTATTAGCATTTCCAGTAGCTTACAACTTTATTTTATTTATTTAACCTTTATTCATCCAGATGAGTAGATTGAGAACTCATTCTCATTTACTACTGAACATGTTAATGAAATGCATTAAATTCTACTGATCAGAGTTTAACTGTGGATATTTAGATATGTTATTTTGACTCGAGTGGTATTACTACAATCCTTAAATGTTACTGAAATGCAAGTCAATGTTTTTCTGTAAAATATGAATTGACTATAAATCAGATGGGAAAGTGGGAGCTAGACAACACCAATTTATTTCATATTACTGAGCCTTTTATAATAAGAGTCTGATATTTCAGCCTCATTTAGTTGTTTTACTTCATATTTTAGCAGAAGACCACAATCTCATTTCACTTGGAACATTATCAAATAGAATATTCGATTAATCGACAGAGGATTTGATAGAATATTCAAATACTAAAATATTTGATAGCTGCAGCCCAATTTCAAACCTTTAACAGAAATGAAAAACAAACAATGCAAACAAGAAAAAACAAAAACACAGCCTGCACCAAACTAAGGTACATCTGAGTAGGGAAAAGTTTACAAGTACAACATGGCAGTGTTGGGCCTGAAGACGATAAAAGCTATGTGTTTCAATACCTTACAGTCAGTGCTTAATTTGTAAATCAAACGTTACCGGAACAAAAGTAGTGATGTCAGACCAGAGTTCACTAAGGACAAAACTGATGCCGGATCGCGCGCGGG